>JABJVR010018488.1:0-79123 GCA_025773905.1 Chitala chitala | reverse complement strand
GTCCAGGGAGCCTTGTGCTGTTAAGACCTCTGCTGTAACTGTAGCATAATAATGAGATACAATCTTGTGGAGGATGCAGGTTTTGTCAGTGTAAAATATTGATGCTGTATAAAAAAGATACAGTATCATAGGAACGCCATTGCAGGTGACTGCTTGTGCTGTTCAGTGTGTGGTTATGTAGGTTCGTAGTTCATTGTGTTGGCATTTGAGGGATACGTACTTAACGTTACCTGTCCCCTGACAGCGTTCCGCTGAATTGCCATCAATCATCAGCTGTCCCGTTGTCTTGTCTTGTTTTGTCCCTGTCTCGTGAGAAAACCAGATGACCTGATCACAAACAGTCTCGTACCTTCAGCAGTGTACCTTCGTTTTATTGTTGCTGTTGTTTTTGTTTTAAAGAGAATGCAGTGTGTCCCTTCCACCTTAAATGCAGACCAGCTGGGCGTTCTGTCATCTAACTGTGCAGTTTTGTTGTGTGGGTCTCATAGAAGAATGTGTGTAGCTGGTCTTCACAGCGATAGCTGGCAAAAGGCGTTTCAGAAATCTTACACTCCCGTCTGAAATTCATTTGATCCTGTCGATTATGTCTGAGGGGTGTGTCAGGTGCACATGTCCGTCTGCGTGTCCCAGTGCGTATCTGTGTCCGTGCACGTGCCCGTGTTTGTATGTGTGCGTATGTGTGCATGCATTTGTAGGGAGGTAGTGTTTAACATGAGTGCTTTGGAGGAAACTGAGCCAAGTTGATCTTCTTTGTAGTCTGGAGCAGACTGTCTGGGTACATTAAAACCTCTGTTTAAACATGTGCTCTTTGCTTTTAAGCTCTGCCATTACAGACTGTGATGCTCTGTTACGTTTCCAGTTTGAAGTACACTATATGTACAGAATATACTGCAATTGCGTTGTGTTGTTTCTCACCCAGACCAGTGCAGTCAGTATGTTATGTCTCAATGTGTGTGTTGTATAAACAGAGAGATTATCTGACTGTAGGACTGAGACCAGGTGGGTTGAGCTGAAGAATGAGTTATTCAACCATATGTGGTGCAAGTACAGATGGTTCAGCAGAGGGTTTGCAGTTGGGCAGTTGATGGGTCAGTCTTAGGTTGGCTTTATGTCTGTCTGACTCAGCTTGGCATCATGGGATTGTCTCTTCACTGCTTTCACCTTTGCAGATGATGTGAGCATATTGTGTGGTGACAGTTTTATGCAAGCACACGACAAGCCAGGATCTGTTGGATAGAAACTCTTTTGTTTTGTTTTTTTTTAATTATTAAAATCCTGTTTTGGTTGTCCATAGATAGATGCCCATGGAAAAAGTTTTGACCATTGCACTGCCTTACTAATAATGTTGGCCCAAGCCTAGGTGAGCTGGTGTTTCCTCAGTTTTGCTGGAGATGGGTGGGTCTTGTGAAGGTGGCGGTCTGGGTGGCCTGGTGTATTTATCTTTTCACTGGGAACACAGTAGCATGCTGACACACATGCGCACGCGAGCGCACGCACGCACACACACACACACACACACACACACACACACACACACACACACACACACTCTGACTGGCTTCTTTATCATGTGTTTCCCTCTGTCTCTCCACTCAGTCAATGACAGCACCCAATGTTCAGACTATGCTATTTAAAGCAGGCTAGCAGGCAGAGGTTCAGGGGAGAATGGGATATCAACTGTGAGCAGGATATGGTGGTTGGTGCCAGCCTCACCCATCTAACCAGTACAGAACCCTGCTGGGGTTTTCCTGCAGGAAGACATCACAGGTGTGTGGAGGATAGTTCACCACCTTATAAGAAAAAAGCCCTTCTGCCAGTTCTGGTTGTGCCTTCAGAATGAGTCTCCAGAGTTGGTGGTGCCAGCGGGATCTCAAAACTGTTGTTCACACCAACAAGCCAGAGTCAGTTTAACCCAATGGTGAAAGACGCGCAGCAGAGGACTGACTTGGGTCTTGTTCAGGATGGGCCGACCGAGATGAGTGACTGAGAGCTTCATGTGTGCTGGTGAGAAGCAGATCGTGATGGGTTGGTGCTGCAGAGGACAGCGGGACACCGGGAACGTGACCTGGCGAGGCATTAAGAACACCTCGGTTCCTGCTGTTTGTCGTCGATTGGGAAACCGGCATATTACAGGTTATGAACGTGCGGGTCTGTCGTGCTGCGTGCCGTTACGCGCCGTCGGCGGCTGCGCGAAGGTGTGTTTACCCCCCCGATATGAGCGAAGTCACGTTCCGCTCTCGCACTGCGGTACTGTTGTTCATTAGGTGTATCCCTGTATGTGGGCAGGGAATCCATCATCTAGTGGATGTCTTTAATTTTTTTCCCCCGACAGGATAACTCCTCATACCACGAGGCTAACATTGTTCAGTCCCAGTTTTCCAAAAATGAGTGTATTCAGCTTCCTTTAATGACCTAAATCCCATTCATCATTCGTGTGATGAGGTAGACTTAGCTACTGTAGAAGAAGTCCTCTGGCTAATTTTCCTTATTTATGGAAAGCAGGGGGGTCTCCTTAGCTTGGTCTCAGTTCCTTGATCACGTTACATACAGTATACTCACATGCTCATACATTACACGCTGACACGTGTACACATGGGCGTGACATACTGTGCACAGCACTAACCCTATGTATTTATTACATTTTTAAAGTACATGAAAGGACAGGTTGCTGACACCAGTGTAAGTGCATTTGTTGAAGTGTTAAAGAGGTGGTTAAGTGGTGAAAGGGGTGTGTTTAAGATGTGCAGATGTATGGTTTGTCCCTTGTGCGTTTGTTGTGGGCAGATGTGTGGTCAGCTGGGCCCCTGGTTACAGGGTACGAGCTGCAGCTTATGTGCCTTCACTTTTCTTTTTTATTTGGAAAAGAAGATAGATCTCTCTCTCTCTCTTTCTCTCTCTCTCACACACACACACAAGCGTGCATGCACACACACACACTCACTCTCTCACACACACTCTTACACAGTTACTTTCTCACTGTCTCTCTCACACACACACACATTTTCTCACACACTTGCTCACTCACTCCTTCTGTCCTGTGTTTGATTTGTATTTTGTGTGCCTACAGTTTATATATAATGTGAAACTGCTAATATTTAGTTTTTTTGTGAATTCCAAAACTTTTTTTTTTTAAGAATGTCAGACTGACTTTACCTTGAGTAAATTCCATAATGGATAGCTGTGCTTGTTATTTCCCCTACTTTTTTTTTTTTTTTTTTGTCACGGGGATTGAACTGTGAAGTTCAGTGAAGTTCTAGACTGTTACCACTACAGCCGTGTAGGTCTCACTGTTGTGCAAATCCAGGTGAGGCATTTAAAAGTTGACTGGATTTATTTGTTTATAGCTATGTATGTATTTTTATTTAATATGGTCCCCCCCCCACCCCCCACACTGAAGCAGGCTAGCCTGGGCGTGTATTATTTATTTATTTTAGTTTTTGAACGTGGGGTGTCAAGCTTTCTGTTGCTCGCTCGTGTGTGTACGTGGCTTTGAAATGCAAAAACAAAAACACGGAAGGGTGAAACAGAAATTGACGTAAACTACGCTGTAAGCACCAGGTTTGTGTGTTTATTTCCCCTTTTCTCTGGCATACGTTAACTTGTTTAGAAGAAGGGAGGGAAAAAAAGTGACTTACTTGTCTACTGAAGAGGAACGTCAGGCAAAAAAAAAAAAAACCCTAGAAAAAAAACAAGATATATCGGGTGCATTGATAAATTTTTCTGTCTACCCTACATCTAATAGTTCCAGAAACCACATTAAGTCAAACATTCCTGTTTTATTTCCTTAAATGGCAACAAGGGAAAATGTATTTCAGAAATGGCAAGGTCTATTGTAATAAAATAAGAGGGGGGGGTGGAATTCAGTCACTTTAAAAATGTATACTGCTTCCAGCGTAATAGTGTAAGTAATTTGTTAAGTGCTTATAACTCCCTTGCTCAAGTTTCCAAGATTTTGCCTGAAGCGAGCACTTAATTAGCATATTAATTTTTCAGAATGGCTTTGAGGAGTGCTTCTCAATATTTCTTTTTTTGCGTTAGCCCTTAATATGAAAATATTTTTACATTTTGCAGACTGTTTATCAGGGCAGAGCTTCATTTGAATGCGGAGTGAGCTGATCGGACACAGAGGAGGGTCTTTTCCTCTGGACTCTCGCAATAAGCCTTAAGCAGCTCCTATATGTCTGCATAAGCGTAACGTACGATGTTGACGATGACTCGGGGTTCAGAGTTCACCTGGCCATTAAGAGGAGGGACGACACTCTTGCTACCAAGCCGAACGTCCAGTAGTTCACATATTGAGCTGTGCTAGTGTTTCTCTTTTGTGTCGAGATTTAAGGCATACCGACACAGACTTTGTTTTAAATAAATTTTCATATCCTGTTTTTTTTTTTTTTTTTTTTTTTTTTATAAAAAAAAGTTTTTGGAAGTTAGTTGGTAAGTGGCTTGATTTGTGTTTTGGATTTGAGCACCTTGGAGGTGACAGACCGCTGTGGATCTGAGCATAAAATCGGAGCCGAGGCCAAACGTGCCGAGCGTCCCTAACTGTTCTGGAGGCTCTTTGTAATGACTGTAATGAAGCCGCCGCGTTCGATGCAGGTGGAGGTCGACCCCTGGCTGACCCCTGGGGATTATTGACTTGAGAGGTACGCCGAGGCCGTCGTTTGGCTTGCCCCGCCGCGTGACCTGGGAGCCCGAACGGGACGTGATCTAATTTGGAGACACAAAAGGCGGCCGTGGAGATCACGAGCTGTAAATAATTTTGTGCAGCGATGGGTGGGGGCGTAGAGGGGGGGACAGCTCGGATGGGTCGATCGATGTTGATCGGCCCGGGCGGGCTGTGGTGTCTCAGCAGACCTCCCTGGAAAGGCCGACTCGGCCCTGTGCAGCACAGTCAGCTAACGTGAAGTGGTGGTTTTGGCGTGAGTTTGTCTACGTTGCTGTGCAGAGGGGGAGTGGCTTCTGGTTGTATAATTGGTTGAGCTAAGCTGCATGGGGCTTTGTAAATCATTTTCCATGTTACCCTGGTAATCTGTTTTAAAGCCTATGCTGAGTGGCTTGCAGGTTTTTACACAGTAGCTGTGCTGATCTCACCTTGGAGCTGCCTGCACTGGGACCTGCTTTGATCATGGCATGGTGGTGCTTGTAGGGTAGAGGTGTCTCAGGAACCTTGTGGCAGGGGGAGGTGTTGCCACAGTGTTTTGCAGCAGGTCCATTGTGGACCCCTCATGCTGGTTCGCTGTGGACAGGAACTGAGCAGCTTCTATCTGCTTGACACTGTGTGTTTGTTTCATTTTTTTTTTTTTTACCCCCCATTTTTTTCAGCATGGCTGTCAGTTAGGCACCTGTTGACATAACAGATCTGAGAAGTACTTCATAAAGGAGATGGACATCTCCTCCTAAGGGCCCACGCTTTTCAAAAAATCGTTGTGCCTGATTTGGAGTGTCTTGTGCCGTTAGTGTTGTTCACCAGTTTGGTGTGATACAAACTTACAGCCTTGACACGGTGCACGTGCGAGTGATGATTTGCCTTTTTGGAATAAGCACGCGGCCTGTGGAGTGTTAGCCGACAAGTGCCTTTTGACTCCGCCCAGCTCCTAATCGACTAAATTAAGACACAAAGCCGACAGGTACTTACCGGTGACATTTGACCCTGTTGGTTCAGAGTGTGGCGATACTTAACGATTGCCGAAAAGAGCGAAGGAGTGCCTTCTATTTTTGCAGATAATAACACCAGCCAGCGTTTTTTCCTCCCTCCTTTGCTCCTCCAGTATTAATCACGTTGCCGTTTGTGCGGGCTCAGGAGAGCCAAATGAAATCACGGATGCCCTAATGTAGGGATGTTCGCTGGTTACCCATGTTAGTGTGTCACAGTGACTTCCCCCCCCCATGCCGCTACCTCCCTCCACCCCTGCAGCTTTGTCATTTTGTTGCCAGCCCCCTGACACTCGGTCCAATCTCCAGGGTTCCCTGAGGGGCCTGGTTTTTGAGGGGCGGCGTGGAGCTGAGCTCGGAATTCACACTGTCTGGTAAATGTAACTAATCAGCTAATCGTAGCTCCCTGTCAGGACTGCGTGCGACTGTCGCTCAGGGTTACGCCTGGCCGCTGTGTTTGTTGAGCGCATTTGACTGACTGCATTAAAATTCCGTGCAGCAAATATGTACAAATTGGAACACTGGAACTAAATATAGAAAACGGAATAAAATGATTTTTAAATTCCACCCCGCCCCACCCCCACCCAAATCACTGTAAGGGGCACTCGCCTGGTGTTAGCTAAGGTAAAATGGAGTTTTGCTGGTGTCGTCTGCTGTCTGAGGGCATTAGCTGAAAGCCTGCGGCAGGGTTGTCACGTGATAGAAGGTACAAGCACCCTGCAATCAGCGCGAGATGCGTTATTTGAGATGATGGTGGGGTAGCGGGCGGGATATTGCGAGTTGCATTATCTTGCTTTAATCAGGGTGATCCAGCTATGTAAATGGGAGATGAAGAGGGGCCCTTTGATTAAAATGTGTGCTTGTTGTAACACAAGAGTGTCGCGTCGTTAGCTTATTTCTTTATGGGAGAGGAGAAAAAAAAACGTAAACCCGTGTCAGTCATTTCTAATCAGAGTGGAAAGTCTGCATTGCAGCTAATCAAGGAACATGGAGGAGTAAATAAAAATGCTGAAGGTGTAGAGGAGGCGAGCCTCCGCCTCACCTGCCAAACCTGCCCGTGGCAGCCAGTGCATTTAATTAGGAGGCCGGGACAGGTGTGCTGCAAGCCCCTCCCGGTTGGTCGAGCCTTTGCTTGGACAGTCCTCCTAACCTTCTGTTCATGGGCCAAGGTTAATGCTTTGGTTTTTTTTTTGTGTGAGTTTGGGGTGGGTAGGTGCATAAATGTAATACCTTAGTGCTTCAGACAGTCTTTCTGGCAGGTGTCCCAGCATTTTTCCAATACGTACTGTACGTATTTTTTTTTAAGGATTGCATATCTAATGTTTTATCTTAATGAGCACTTTCGCGTGCCCACACGAGTGACGATAGTTATCTCGACTTGTTAAATTCGTGAAGCGGAGGGACCGCTGAGGGACCACTGTTCTTGGATTGCGGCGTGTATCCATTTTATTTTTGACTTCATGTTTAACGTTAAATGCTTGTTGGGTTCAGAGCTTAACGTTTAATGCGTGTTGGGTTCAGAGCTATTGTGCGCCGCGGTTTGCGGTTTTACCCCCTCGTTCCTGGACCTTCTCCTCCCAGACGGGTTAGTCGGTATTTTGGAAGCTGCTTAGTGCTGCTTGTGGGTATTGTATATGTAATGTGTCACAGCAGAACACCTAATCTCGAGGGGCCTCATGTTCGGTAAAGAGTTGCACCCTAGAGATGCAAAGGGTTGTGGACCCCCCCTCCTACCCCCCACCCCCCCAGAATGCACCTGTCGTCATTCATTGCTGTTTCTGTTTTATCAGCACCTTGCAGCCAAAGTGAGGAGAACTCGGCCCATTACAGGGCAGCATAATAGTATCTTTCACCGGCAGTCCTGACAGCTGACACTCTCACCGTGGGGGGAGGAAATACAGCAGGAAATTACCAGACGCACCGTGGGACGATCAAACTCCGCCCGTGAAAGATGACAGGGCCGAAACAGCAGCATCAGCAGCGGAAAGCTCAAAGTCGGCCCGAGCGAGCACACGCGCGCGGGTGCACACGCACACTCGCAACATATTTATATATACATAACACATCACTTTGGTATCGCAGCATGTGGTGCTGTTCTGATTTCTCAGCTCTTCCTGAAAGGTGCTTCTTCATATTTATGGGTTCTACCTCCAGATATATTTATTTCAGATGGGTTTGCAGGCCTGCCTTTTAACGTTATTTTTCACATGCAAAAAATATATAAAAAAACAAAAAAAAAAAAAAACCAGGCCCTTGTCATTTCGTGTTGAGTCCACCCCCTTCCTGCTCTTCCTCATTTGCGTCTAACAGCCGTGTCTCGTCTCCGCCGCACGCGGGACCTCCTCTCGTTCCACCGGTGGAGCTTTTCAAATTTGCACAAATAATGAGATACCAGCAACTTAACTGCAGGCGCCCCGATCTGCAAATCCCTCCGCAATGAGAGCGGGAGATATTTCTCCCGTCGATGCATGTTATTACACGACGTGGCAACTCTATCCATTATTGCGCGCTCTCAATCACGGCCCTGACTCACGCCGCGCGCGGAGGTGATGCGTAATGCGTTGTGACTGTCATTCTGCTTGTGGGTTTAGAAGACGGTGATTTGTGTCGCCTCATGCAAATTTTCCAGGGACAGACTACTGTGTCTTTAAAATGAGGGGAGAACGTTGTTTAAAAGAAAGGTGGTGGGGGGGGGTTTAGAAGGAAAAGTCTGCGCTGCTCACTGCGGTAATGCCGTTCGCCGCACAGCAGCTGCCAGTGCTGGTTCCTCTCGGCCCTCCGTCAGCAAAATGCCGGCCGGGGGGAAATTTGACAAGGTTGAAAGGTCAGTGGTTGTTTCCACGGCTACAGCCCATCTACCGTCCTGGAGTAATCTCCACGTACTGTGATTGGGGCCTGGATGGGGAGTGGATGGTATGTGACAGATTCAATCCATTCCTACATATGTGCCTGCACCTCCAGCTGCGGGTCCCCAACATCAGGCTTTATGCAAATGCACTGATGCCAGCCAGCCTGCCTTTGTCGGAAATGCCGCCGCCATTTCCCAAGTGGGTGGGGGCTGGGGGAGGGCGGCAGGGTGTGCAGCGGTAAAGGAAGGCTTGTTGTCTCTTGTCGTCGGAGAGAGAAAGGGGGAAATAATTGCGTTGTTCCCAGGTTCTAGAGATCCCATCAGCTGTAGGCCACGCTGTCAGGAGGCATAAAAGCCACGTTAAAAACTTAACTCGCTGCCGACAAGTTGAGGAGCACAGACACAGAAAATGACTTGGGGAAGACAGGCAGATTATCTATCAAGGGAAACAGATGAAACAGCAGTAAAAGATGTAGGAGGGCAAGCCGAGATGAAGATTGAAGTGGCCCGGCCCCGTGTTTCTGTGGCAGAGATCGTTGGTGATCAGCCTGAGTGATGCTGATAAATTTCTCCCCTTCGCAAACGCCTCTGCCCCGCCAAGCAACTCTGCCTTACGTTGCCGTCGTCTCGCCCCAAGCCGGCCCTCTTTCCTGTCCGCCGTTGCCCTCCATTCATCCGCATGCGTGTGCACATGGACAATGTTGTCTTTGAATTTCCATGGTGGTCCTGAGAGCAGCTGTGATATTTGCACCACCCATGCAAGTCTTGTTGGCTGGCATAGTTTTATTGCTATAATTTTTTTTGTGTATGCAGTTTCTCCCTGCCCCCCCCCCCCAGCCTTGTGTCCCTCTGTGTTAGCTGTACGCTTTGGACTCGTAGGTGTTTGAGAGGCTCTTAGTCATTGTCTTGGTGTTTTTGAAGACTTCAGATACCCTTTTTTATCCTAAAAGCACTGGGATACTTATCGCAAACAGCCCTTCACCCCGCCTCGTCATGTCGAGTGCCGCGTCAGGTCTACACCCTCCTCAGGTCTACACCCTCCTCTCTTACATAGCTACATCAGCCGCAGGTGGAGGAGGTGCACCGCATTCCTGCCTCAGGGGCAGATTGTGTCCCTAACTACCCCCTGGAGCCCTGAAAAAACGATTAGACAAAGTTCTTCTTCAAATGTTCTCTTTGAGGTTCCTTCCCATGGATTTACTCCTGGTGTACCAGTTTAAGCTCTGAATGATCCACTTCGCTTGTCATGTTCTAAAAAAAATAAATAAATAAAAATAAAAAATTTCTCAAAAACGTCTTTCTCTCTTTCTGTCGTTGTCCTCCTTTCTTCGTGCACTTAACTGACTGCCTTTTCCCCTTTTCTGCCTTTCCAGATGGTCACGAGAACAAAGAAAATATTTGTAGGTGGATTATCAGCTAACACAGTAGTGGACGACGTGAAGCAGTACTTCGAACAGTTCGGCAAGGTAAGACGACTTTTGGTGACCTTTGTGTACTGGTGCCTTCCATATTTATTCTCTTGCTGTCAGGGTGACGGTGTAGGCAGGCTGGTGTGGTGACAGTAACGGCAAAGAGTGTCATCACTCACTGTAGCGTCACGCTTCTCTTTCGGGGGGGTTTTTTCCCTCGAAGAGACTTGCCTCCGTGAGAGCCTGCGCCTCCCGACTCCTATCGGTTGATGATGTTTGACCTGGAGTAAAAGCGCCGTTTCAAGCGAACTTCTCACCTAGCATGTGATGACTGCTAAGCGAGTGAAATCAGTTTAGTTAAGACACCATTGCGCGTTGACTTAAGGGAGCACTGATGAAATTCTGAGTGTTATTACAAGTAAATGTATACTCTGAAAAAAATATTCAAGATTTTCCCCCTCTAATCATCGTGGCTGAACAGGATTAAGCAGAAATTTTTTAGCCTGATTGAGCGACTTGATTATAGCGAGGTTTATTTCCCCTCTCTATTTGCTCTCCCAGAGGCATTCTGGGAAGACAAAACAAATCAGTCTGATTGAGTGCGTTTCCTGGGGCCTCTTTCGGTTTGATCAGCGTTGCGTTGGAGGTCACCAGATTGGGTTTAATGTGGCGGGCTCTCTGTCTGCCTCTTCCTGTGCGTCTCTCCGCCGCCTCTGCTGGGGTAATTTATCAAAACGTACCCGGTCATCCAATATGGCCCTGACGCGGGGCTGAACCACCACCTTTTTTCTGGGAGCCAGTCAATCCATGAGGATGAGCTAATTAATTTACCTTCTCCCCAGTAAAATTAAAACAGACTGCTCCCGCAGTAGTGGCTCACCTTCAGGGAAGAGGAAGACAGGCTGAATTGGAGCAGTAACGGTGATGGGCTGGATGTATTTGTTTTATGGGTTTGGAATTTGCTTACAATTACTTGGCAGCCCCCCTCCTTCCCACTCCCCCTACTACCACAGTTTTGGTGATGGGGGGAGCACAGTAACCAGGTTCTTGTCCTGTGGGGCCTTGGGGCCACATGCACTAGGGCTTGAGCAAAGCCAATTAGTAAGGGTGCCCTGCTCCTAGCGGGCAGCTATCTGCTCGGGAAGGGTGGGGGAACAGGTGGCGTGTCAGCCAGGGTCACCAGAGCTGTCTTTCCAAGAAGCCCAGATCTGCGAGGTTGGTCGGGGAGCGGGATGGGCGTAGGATAGTCACACACTGTGACAAGGTACTCTCCAGGAGGGAGACCCTATCTGTCCTTAACAAAAAACAAAAAAAAAAAAAAAAACAAAGTCAAAGGGCAAACCCAGTAATGGAGAATGTTCTCCTATATGTGATAGTTTTATCTAATTGGCCAGCTTTAGTACTTTAATGTTGCTGCGCAGACTTAAAATTCTTGACTTGTCGGTCAGCGAGGGAAGTTGTTGTTGCAGATGGATTTTACTGTGTTACTGAGAGGTTTTACGTCTTATTTATAAAACTGAAATGGGCGAGGTGACATTTTGCTTCTAAGTGAGCCGTTGCGTTCGTTTAATTTCGTGTACTATCTCGAACCGTTTGTGCAAATCGGGGCCACCGAAAGCCTGGCGCCGATCCCACAACGCGCAGAAGGCACAAGTCGGGGTATACTCCGAACAGGACGTGGGACAGGGGACACCAGGATTGGTCAGTGGTAGATCAGGGCTTTAAAGGATGTGATATGGTTCCATAGCATTCTCACACGTATATAAAGTTGCAGCGTGCCAGAACTAAATGGGAGTCTTTGTGTGTTTGATACTGTAATTATGCATTAGGCAACTATTCACTGTCTGCTTGTAATTGGTAGAAGGTATTTTTATTTATTTATTTTTTTTTAAAGAAAACCTACACTTGCGCCTGCTTTCCTGCAGGAGTAATGGGCGGCCTGGCTTGTCTGCCTCTGCTTAGTCATTGTTTTATTGTAATCGGCTTTGAGGGAGTCTCAGACAGAGTGCTCTTATTTGGCTAAGCTGAAATAACTCCTGTTTGGTGTGTTCCCCCGACTCGTCCTTTGTGGGGTCCCGCGCCTTTGCTCTGCCGCCACCAGTAGGGTTTGGTTTCATTAGGCCTGAGAGCCCTTTCCAGACCAGCAGGCCGCTACAATCGGGCCTTTATACCCCCGCCCCCCGCCCCGTCCTGGTTCCCATGTCCCGCTGGATGTCGGCCAGCTGCCCTTGTTTCTCCAGGGATGTTTAACCTTTTCAGCTTTGTCAAATGAGATTTGGTGTCAGTCCTGGTGGCGTGGGCCGTATGCAGCCGGATGCTCGGACCACGTGCGTCGTGTTTTGTGGACGGTTCTGAAGGAGGTGGCACCCTAGTTCTGCTTTCTTGCCTCGTCATGCAAACGTGGGAATGGAAAGATGCACAGAGGCACTTCGGGCCTGCTTGTTTTTACCTGGGGGAGAAAAAAAAAATGCGGGTCGGGTTGTTATGGTGCTTTCCACCTCACTGTCTAACGGAGAATTACCTCTTGATATTCAAACGCTTTGAAAGGGAGACAGAAATTGAGTGTGTTGCACAGTGACAGGGCAATTGTTCTGCCGTTCTGGTAACTTAATGTGTGTTCTTTTTTTCATTTGTTGGGAATTTGTTGACGGCAGAAAATAAGAAAAGTGTGACTGGCGGTAATGGCTGTGTTCAGCACTGTATATTTGTTAATTTAGTATACCTGGCGGACCTCTAGTGCTTTAATAACAACATTCTATTATTTCTGTCATTGTAAATAAAACAGTGATGGGCTCCATTAGTATCTTGCACAGGTCTCTCTGCTTCATTGAACACTTGCAGGCAAATTTGAATACCTCATTTAAATTGTTAAATTTTCAAAATGGTGTCTTTTTTGATTTACCTCTTTTCTTTTTTCTTTTTGCCAAAAGGAAACTAAACGAAATTCAAAATTTTAATGGCTTGTTCATGGTTCTTTTAGAAGCGAAGGCAGTATGACGCTCTGAAGTTAGGGGAAGAAAGTGTGTGTGTGTGTGTGTTGGACAACATGCTGTAACAGTTGAGTCATGCAGGGGTTTGCACTTCGTTAGACTTGTTCCTAATAGGGTGTCTTTTAAAGCACAAAGTCCAAGCTTCCCCTTTCTAGACACCCCCCTCACCCTGGCAACATCCGAGTGATAACAGGTGAGTAGCTGACAAAGGCCTCATCCCTGAAGCGGGTGAAAACACTCGGCGCACCTCTCTCCTCTTTTCATCATCGTCTTCTCAGAGGAAGGTCCCGAGTTATTGGAGGATGAAAACGGAGCGTGACGGCCAGCTCTTTATGTGTCGAGTCCACAGGATTAGTCTGCGATAATGTCCACCCCGCACACCGAGAAGCTATGTTGGCGTGGGGGGAAACTGTAAGGGTTTCAGTGGGATTGTGGACAAGCTCCCAAAATCGGCTTCCTCAGCCCGTGAACTGTAGAGCAAGAGGAGGCATTCGCTTGTGAAGATTGGAAGCACAATTGATTTTGGTCTGGACGGAGCTCTTGGTGGCCGCTTCGCCATTGTGTGAAATGCCAGTCGTGCCGGAATAAGAAGGGCTGCTCTGCGTGCGTCGCTGGGCGTGAACGCTGAGCTCCGAGGCGAGTGCGCTTTCGAGGGAGTGCAGCGTTAACGCACTGTCTGACACCACTCTGATGTCGGCAGCCGACTCTTACCCATTGCTGTTGCCTTCTTCCCTTTTGGAATATTTTGCTACCTGTTGTACACAGTTGACTTGTTAATGGCATTAACATTTCAGCGAGACCAGCATTTTTGTGCCGACTAATAAATGCCGCAGCTGGATTTTATAGAAGTCTAATTTCTCACTGATAGACATAAACACGCTTAGGCAGTAACGCATGCAAGAAGGACAGGGATGGATTTTTTTGGTTTTTTGTGTATTAATATTTAGTTGGTTGTCTGATGCTGTTCTCCTAGGCGTCTTGTCTGTGTGCCTTATCAGGAGCTTTTTGGGGAGTGCAGTGGAGTGTCCCGACATGAACTGGATCCTTTAGGCTGTTAAGTCTGGGCCGTCTACTCTGCCCATCCTCCTCAACCCCCCCATGTGTGACTTAATTCTGCCCGGCTCCAGGCATGTATCTCAAGTGGTTTCCTCCATCCATCCTGGTCTGGGAACCCTGGAGACAAAGATGCTTTCTGGTCTCCTCCAGACGTGATGTACAGGCAACAGCGTCGCCCTGGGTACGCGTTGCCTGATTGAAGATTTCGCTCTCCTCGCCTGACTGTTCTTATCTGTTTGCTGAGGAACGCCTGTCCCCCTCCCCCCAGTGATCAGCCTTCAAGTCCCTGGGGCACTTGTCCGCAGGCCCGCGCCCTCTGGGGGGAGGTTCGAGAACCCTTGTTTGCTTCGTACTCCGGTAGCCCGTTGACGGATGCTGTTTAAACGTTATATTTGACAGGAAGATAAAAGAAAATGTAGCATACTGTGGTTCCACTAAAAGCAACGCCAGGGAGAAACGCTGCAATTTCCTAAGAGCCGCTGTGTAAATCATTCTTAAAGCAGGTTTGTTGAAACAAATGCAGAGACCCTTACGATTTTCTGCCGCTGGCGGGAGTTTTCTGACGGTTTAATCCAAGTGCAATTGCATGTGGCTACAGACCCTGAAAAAAAGGAATGAAAACTAACTGAGCTTACTGTGAACCTGCTGCCTCACGAAGAAGAGGGGGAGGGTCTGGAGGGCTCAGACAAATGATTTAATATTCCCCCTGACCTTTGTTTGCTCTGTGTATTGGCAACGTTTGGAAGAGTCAAGGGGGACGATGTTAAAGCGCTCGCTTGAGAACAGGAAGTCTTACTCTGCTTCTTGGCAGTGCCTCCCTTCTCATCGGCCGCCTTTATTTTTCATTTTTTTTTTTTTTTTTTTTTAAGTCAGACCAGGACTTCAACATCCTTGAGAGGGTCTTAAGGATGTGCCGTGATTGGCGCACCGTAAGCGGTGCCCGCTGTGGCCTCCTCACGGCAACGTCGTGCCACGCTGTAATCTGCGTCGGCCTCTCTTGTCCACCTCACCCAGTGGGGTGGGCGAGGGGGAGGGGGGGTCACCCACACAGTTTATCCAGCAGAGCCAAAATAGGAAACGAATGTCATCGGTTTATGCCATCAGAGGGTGCCGGACACCGTCTTGGGACAGCAGCGCTCCGACGTTTCATGGTCGGCCCTTATGGTTGGCCGGAGAGCTGTTGAGACATTACTGAAGACCAGACTCTGGTGTCTTCTTATTATTTTTTATATATTTTTTTTTATATAAAGGCTTCTTAAATTTATTCCGTGTGTATTAGTTCCATCCATCATCTGCTGCCCTGGTTGCTGGAGAAGCCATGTTCAGGTCCCACGTGAGGGCATTTAAGAAAGTAGCCTGTGGGTGCAGTTAGGCGTGTCCGTGTTCTGTCGCACACCACTGCTGTGAACAGCGGTTGGCAGCGAGCTCACGCCTTTGCCGTGCCATCTCCTGAATGGGAACGTCCACCTGCCCCGCACCCCCCCCCCCCAACCAACTGCTGGCGGCTTCCCGATTTGCCTGGGAAGCGAGCCGTCTCCGCGTAGGTTAAAATGTCCACGGGTCCCGTGACAGGTGACAGAGTGAACATTTAAAAAAGATTGAATGTGGATTTCTGGCACCTGCTCACTTGGGCAAATTTCATGAAGATGGTATGCGATGGCCAAGGAGATGCGGGGGTCATTGGGAGGGGGGGGCTACAGCTGTGTGAAGCTTCAGGTAAAGTACCCATTCAGATTACCCGTTTTTTGAAGATGCTGTGGAAGGCTCTGTCCGTGCTTGGGCGTGACTCTTCTGTGGGTGCTCGCCGCCCAATGAGATCGCTCACGTTGCCAGATTACAATCAACCCTGGCACTTCACGCCCAAGAAACCCACCAATTAAATCAGGTGCTGGAGCATTAGGATTTTTAAAAGCACACACTTTTCAGAGACATGGATTTTCTTATCCCTGAGATCAGGGCATTTACCTGTGGAGGTGTAATAACGTTTTTCTCAGGGGGTAGGTGAGGGGAGGTCTTCTGATCCTTAAACATGAGCTGTACTTTGAGAAATGATGCTTGGAAACTAATCTCTTTCCTCCAAAGACTTTCCTTTCACTGGCTGAGACGTTGCTCCTTTGACCACAAATGGTCGCTTAGAAAAAGACTGCAGGTAACAAATGATTAAAAATTTTTTTTTTTTTATTATTTATTTTATTTATTTTTTGCAAAAGCAGAAAAGGCTGAACTTGATTGACAGTTTTCTCTCAGACTTCACACTGCTGCGGATGGGTGGCGGGGGGAGGGGGGGCGAGGGGGGAGGCGAATGCTGCGAAATGAGAAACAAAATTACGGTGTCAAATTTCAAATCGCAGCGCCTGCCTTTTTCGAGGACGTGTGGCGGTGGAAGTGGCCGTTCCCGTGAGCTCCTGAGCGAAGGCGCGCTGTCTTCGCGCACTGCTCTCGGCGAGCAGTCGACATGTAGCGTCGAAGTGGCTGGAATAAGGCGCAGGGGAGAGAAACGGGCAAACCCTGGTGGTTTTTCTTCTTGAGTGTGACAAGTAAAAGCTTGTGACACCAGCATCACTGTGGATACTGACTAAGCTGCTGTCGTTTTACATTCATGCAGGAGCTCTGGAGTGGGGGGGGGTCCCACTGGGATAACTGCCCACCCACTCAAAATGCTTAGGAATCGCTATGTGAGGATGCCCCCTCTGTCGACCCCCACCATTCTGTGGGAAGGCATCTGGTTTAATGGAATGGCTCTAATGAAGCCACACAGGTGTTGAAAATCATGTTCAGTTAGTGTGCTTGCACAGCGGAGGGTGTAGGGCCCCTTTTGTGGACCCACACCAGCAGAGGATCACCCCGGCACTACCACCTGAGTTGGCCAGGCGGTGGGCATCTGTGTCGGGCGCTGGGCCAGGGGAGATGGGGCCCTGAGGAAAAGAAAACCCACTTTCAACAGTGGTGCCACCTCAGGTAGTGTTGGTCAGAACTAGTTTGGCGTTCTGCGCCTCCCCGATGCTGCCCGTGTGCTGACCCTCCTCGCACGTCGTCACGGCTGAGTCACGTGTTCAAGGAAATGATGAAGGACACGCCAGCAGGCACTCTAATTAAACAAAATGCCGGTGCTCTAATTTTTAATGAGGCCTCAAAATGGACATGCTTACTGACAATAAGTCTCTCCCTGTTTCCCTTTCCCCCCCTCTGTTTTCTGTCCCATTTCTCTCTTTCCCTTTCTTTCTCTTCCCCCAGCTCACTCTTTCTCCTTTTTTTTGTCTTTCCCCCTCGTTCTCTCGCTCTCTGTCCCCCTCTCTCTTGCCTGTTCTCTTGTCCCCACCTCACTCTTACTCCTTTTTTTCTTTGCTTTTTCTCTCTCTCCCCCTCTCTCTCTCTCTCATTCTCTCCCTTCTCCTGCTCTCTTTCTTTCTCTCTCACTCGCTCTCTCCCCTCTCCTGCTCTCTCTCTTTGTCTCTCTCTCTCGCTCTCTCCCCTCTCCTGCTCTCTCTCTTTTTCTCTCTCTTGCTGTCTCCCCTCTCCTGCTCCCTTTCTCTCTCTCTCTCTCTTGCTCTCTCCCCTCTCCTGCTCTCTCTCTTTCTCTCTCTTGCTCCCTGCCCTCCTGCTCGCTCTGTCTCTCGCTCTCTCTCTCCTGCTCTCGCTCTCTTTCTCTCTCTCGCTCTCTCCCCCTCTCCTGCTCTCTCTCCCCCTCTCCTGCTCTCTCTCTCTCCCACTCTCTCTCTCCAGTACAGTAGCACATGTTCTTCCTTTTATTGTTAGGTACTCTATCATCATGTTTAGGATGTTATAGTGTATTTTTAAGTGTTTACGTGTATATTAAGGTACAATTCATACCATACACAATGACAAAGACAACTGACTAAGAGCTGTATGTACCTGTTCCTACTTACCTACAAATTTGAAATAAAGACAGATGTAGGACCAAATCTCATTAGCACCCCAGGAGATGCCTGTAATCACTTTCAAATGTGAAACTAAATCCATCTATACCTCTTGAATGTCTACGTTGCTTAAAACAGGGAGTTCCACAAATGTGTACAGACCTTTAGTTCCCAAAAAGTCTTAATTTTTGAGGTATATTGGGTATCAGACAGCACAAATTGACACATCTTCTAAACAGATGAGTTTGCATGAGTAAAATGCCATGTTTTTCCCACATAACAATTTTATTTTTTCATTCAAAAACATCACCCATCAAGAGCAACAGTAAGAAATTCAATATTCCCATTTGTTTTGCATGTAATAAGCTTTTTGCAGAGCGCAATTTTACACGATCGCACGAACTTTAATTTTAATAAAAAATTAAAAAGTAATGCTGTCACAAAGTTTTAAATTATTCTTGAGGAGGACAAGAGAACAAGTAAATCAATGAAAAGGTTACACCGAGTGTAACATATTTACAGAAAAGGGGAGAGGAGTTGTGGCAGGCGTCAAATACAAAATGCGTTTTATAAATACAAAGGCTGCACATCTCCATAGGAGAATAAGGCTGAACTGAAAAGTGTGGCATCAACCTTTATAACTTCACCCGTTTTAAAAGGATAACTAATTTACATATATACTACATGTAAATAATAAACAAAACAGTCCCCCACAAGCTCACAGGAAGTACTAAGCATCTCGGTGCTTTCAATTTAATTGGCCGTCACAACATGGCCAGGAGATGCTCTATAAAATACTGAGGTCTACTGTTATCTGATTTTTGATTTTGCCCCCATTTCCATATATTTAATCCATCATAAATGCACAAGTCACTTTAGTGTGCGTCTTTGAAATAAAGTGGGGGCAGCCCATCCCCCACCGAAGACCGGAGGGACAGGGGCAGATGACCGAAGAGAGAAGGGCGGGAGGAATGACTGATGAGTAAGTCTAATTGGGCAGAACGTGCCATCAGTCAATAATGCTGGGAGCCGGATCAGATTTACTTAATATTCTGAGTCAGTGCCGATCATGCGAGGCGCGCGCCACCAGCTATTTCAGGAACAAGGAAGACAAGCGCCTTCCGTGACAAAGCAAACTCACTACGAAGAGGACGAACGTGCTTCTCAGCCGACTGACGTGGTGGCTGTTTGCTAATAACCAATACGCAAGAACCGAAACTCGCAGTACTGAACCGAAACAGATAATACGCAAGAGCCGAAACTCGCAGTACTGGTTTAAAAAAAATGTATCAAGCGATATGCCGATTTTTAACTTGATTCCCACATATGAAGCCATACAGTAATTATTTCAATGCATTTACAACTTTCCAAGAGTTTCTACCGACTCATAATTAACCAGAACATTCAGGCTTGTGTAACCATGCAAAATTAGTCATGTTACAATTTTTTTTTCTCAATATTTTCTTCCACATGACAATGTAAGAAAATATCAATTAAAGCCCGTACCCAACATGTACTGGGTGTTTGGTTATTACATAGGCAAGGCATAGATTCTATTTCAGAAGCTACTAATTAGCTGCTATTAAAAGCCAGGTGATAAGGAAACGATCATGGCTGATTGACTCCTACACGCAAATACAGGTGCACAACATGAGGCGACGCACAACGCGACGTGACGGACAACGTGATACGAATCGTCCCACGTAAACCAGAGCCAACAAGTTCCACAGGAAACGACAGCGGCGAAACAGAGGGTGCGTCCCACCAACGAACACGCATGCCGCCCTCGGAGCCCCTGCATGCCTGCAGCACCCGTGCACTGCCTGCGCAGTTCTTTGTCGCAATCTGAGAGAAGCTGCAGCTCATAATCGCCCAGGTGTACACCCGGCCTAGCCTTTCTGAATCGGCTGATTATTTGCCTTCTAATCAGAACTCAAACTCACCTGCGCCTCCGCTTCGCATTATAATTGGCTGGGTGAAGGTTTCATGTCACTTTCCCAGAGTGTTCAAAAACACGGATAGCCCCATGACACATCCCACGACTGTGTCGTCAAACGCTGAATATTTTACATGAATCCCAAGCCACAGAGTGCCTGCATTAAAAGCCTTTTTATTTTAATGATACCCCTATTAAAGTGCACAGTATCTGTACTTGCCAATTTATTTCTGCAGTGGGTACATGGCTAAAGAAACAATTAAGTACACTTTTGTATTAATAAATGCCTGCAGAAGGAGATAACGTTTGTTTATAATGTATAAGAAAAAAATAGAAAATTAGAATGCTGTAAACCTTTAACACTCCGGTCCCTAATGCAGGTTCAGAAGAATATATAGGTTTTTGTTTGTTTGGTGAAGTGGTGTTACATGGATTGCAAGGAACAGCCATAAACATGCTTCTGCGTGTGAGCTG
The DNA here is from genome assembly GCA_025773905.1 of Chitala chitala. Classification (NCBI taxonomy): domain Eukaryota; kingdom Metazoa; phylum Chordata; class Actinopteri; order Osteoglossiformes; family Notopteridae; genus Chitala; species Chitala chitala. The sequence goes on along the minus strand of JABJVR010018488.1, from coordinate 58,880 downwards.
CATAGGTGTAGTAACACTGTGGACGTTATTTATTATTTGTGTCCGCTTGTTAACCAGAGCACCACCACAAACAAGCATGTAGGGAGAAATAAGGAACAATGAAACTTTGTGTGGCACTTTTCAAACAAAGTCAAGTAGGGAGCCAATGACGGAGTCAGGTGTGGAGCGGGCACGGGCAAACAACGGAGTCAGGTGCAGAGAGAGCACAGGCCAACAACAGAGTTAGCTGCAGAGCAGGCATGGGCCAACAACAGAGTCAGGTGCAGAGCAGGCATGGGCCAACAACAGAGTCAGGTGCAAAGGGGGCACGGACCAACAACACAGTTAGCTGCAGAGTGAGCACGGGCCAACAACACAGTCAGCTGCAGAGTGAGCACGGGCCAGCAACACAGTCAGGTGGAGAGTGGGTACGGGCCAACAACACAGTCAGCTGCAGAGTGAGCACGGGCCAACAACACAGTCAGGTGCAGAGCAGGCATGGGCCAACAACAGAGTCAGGTGCAGAGTGGGCATGGGCCAACTACAGAATAAGGTGTGGAACAGGCACGGGCCAACAACAGAGTCAGGTACAGAGTGGGCATGGGCCAACAACAGAGTCAGGTGCAGAGTGGGCATGAGCCAACAACAGAGTCAGGTGCAGAGTGGGCATGGGCCAACAACAGGGTCAGGTACAGAGCGAGCACAAGTTGGTGCAGAGCAGCAGAGCGAACACAAGGCAGGTTTGTTGGCCAGGTAAGGTTCATTGTTACTTACAGTAAATTTTCAGAAGCAATTTTACCATCAGTAATTCAATACTGACCCCTTGTGGTGGTACACCAACACAGCAGTTTGACAGGTACCTAAAAATGCTTAAACTATTACTACTATTATAGTATTGAAGGCATACTTTGTAAAATTAATTATTTGCATGTACGTTAAACTAACTGCAAACCAAAGCTATTTAATATTAACACAATTCATTCATATATTATTAATTAATCCATCTTTGGTATATGTACATCTGCTGCCACTAGAGGTCACTGAAATGTAATTTCATGCCAAAGTAATCATGCTACAAAGAACACAGTTATTCAGAAGGGGAAAGAAGTCGTAAAGCAATAAACGTGAAATAATTATTAATAACAAAGATGCGCGTAATAAACAAAACTTTTGTGGAGAATTGCACCATGCATGTATTAATGAGTCCACGGCAGTGTAGTATCCCTGCGGCTATTTACAATACAAGGGCAGCCATTATGTTGTTGCGCGGAGTGCTTAGGGAAATTGCATTTGCCCGAGACCGCACAGTTGTGTGCGTTTATTTCACCATTACCGTCGGCTGCCTAATTTACTAGCAGAAATAACCCATGAGAGTCAACAGCAGGAAATGTTTTCATTTTTCTGCCTTGGTCTTTTCCACATCGACTATAGCAGCTTCTGGAAACTATGGATATAATGGAACATGGGTGGGGAGGAGGTGGGGGTGCATGTCGCTAATTTTTCTACACGGCCTCCCACTGTTTTTGAGGCAACCTCGCCCTTTTTACATTGCTCACCACCTCACACAGGTCAGCCCACACACCTGTGCTGTGTGTTGAGGGCCAAGTGAACCTTTGTTACCTCTGCGGTTACACCCGACACCAGGCTTCATCGGTTACGGTGACAGTTGGCCGGAAGCTGCTGCGCCTCGCTGTTCACGGGCGCGTGTCTCAATATCGTGGCGCATTTCCAGCGAACGTGAGTCGGCCTCAACTATTGTCTTTTCGCTCTCCGTATTCTTTTAAACTCCACGTCACCGTCCGTACACCTGCAGAAATTCTGACACTAAATGGCTGCCTCCTGTAGCTGTCTGACGCCTCTCTTTCACCTCACTTCAGTCCTTTCTTAACCGTCACAGATGAAAGAGAACGTCCTCTACTATGGAGAGTGGGAGGTGATTTATTAACTTTAATGCTTCCCCTCTACCTACATCACAGTACCAGATGAAATGAAAGAATACAAGAATTTTTATTCAATTTACTTATACATAGTGCCTTACATAGTGGGGTGACTCCAAAACACTTAATTGTGCAAAAAACAACACTCAAGCTAAGATCAAATTAAAGTCAGATGAAAATAGTGGAGAGGACTCAATACCTTCACAAGGTAGAAGAAGGTGAAAAATTTTTTTAAAAAAACCTCTGGCAGTCCAAGGTCAACTGGCTACTCAACCTCCACTGGCATGCCAATGTTATACATATCAAAATTGAAATAAGTATTAATACAGAGAATTCTCTCTCTCACACACACACATACACACACACACACACAAATATATTATGCTTTTTGAAGCAGGAACAGAATAGCATATGCACTGCAGTTTCAACAAAGACTCCATGTCTCTGCCTTCACTGACAGACTCTCCACAAACAGAGATTCTAAAAGAAAACACAGGACAGTTGTTGTACACTGTTAGGTAAATGACCCTGGATTTCCTGTAGAAGTCCTAATGTTTTCCTAAAGACTGATTGGCTGAAATGACACCGCCACCTCCTAACACAGCAAACAGATCACCTGTGAATCATGAGATCCGCACAACAGGATATCTTACATTGCACATTAAAACAAATCACATTGTAAACACAGCAGTGAACGGCACAAATCCAGAGTAAAGACAAAAAAGGCATCGCCGGGTTTATGACACCGCATGCCACTTAGTCTGGCTTTTGATTTCATCCGTCACAGACTTCCATACTTCAGAGAGCAAATTCCAGCTCTGTGATCCATCTGCCTCTGCAGTAAGAAAAAAAAAAATCGGCCTCTGACAGCAATATCAATTTTTCAGAAGAAGCACTTGTGGACCGAGCACGCCTGGAGGAGACTCACAGGAGGAACGGCTCCTGCCCCCCTGATATCGCAGGGTCACTCAGAGTTTAGTGCGCTGCCGAGTCTTCTTACTGCACACTGGCCTACACAGCACCGTAAAGCATGACCAAAGAGCCGGTTTGTATAGAGATAGTGCCTTCAGAGAGCTTAATGTTTGGACCTGCAGTAAAAGCATACTGGAGAGCCAAAGTTACAAACACTGAGCTGCCTATTGGATTAATCCCCATGTGCCTCTATGGAGTAAAATCCATGTCCAACATACTACACCTGCACACACATCAAAGCCATCAAATTTTATATACTTATACTTGAAATACCCTCAGCTGCTGTCCAACTTTTTATTAAGTTAGAGGACACTGGGATTTAACCACTCAGTTACAACTTAAAAGTTATGGACATAAAGAACTGCACGTGTCGACTTTGTGATTGATCCTGTTGCTTGAAATAATCGGTATAATGTGGAATACACTACATAAAATTTTGCATGCTTCAAAATACACAGTAATAACCTTAGGAGACTACTTTTCTTAAGATGTTCATAAACTTAATTTGCTATATACTGACTAATAAGATGATAAGGCTTAGCCCTCTCAGTTTGCAAACTGTCATGCCTCCTCATGCCCCCTAGGTGTCACCCCTCCTTGTGTTTCATGCCAGTGATTGAATGTAGTTGTTATTAGTGCCTCCTATATGTGTCTCGTTTACCTGAGTCCTATTTAAATTCTCCTCATGTCTGAGTCTTGGCCGGTTATTGTAGGTGTAAATGTAAACTTGCTGTAGCTGTGACCCTGTTGTTTGTAACTTAGCATTGTTTCCCCTGTTCTCTCTAGTTTGGGGTGGTTCTCCCTATTGTTTGTGATCTAGCCTTTGTGACCCCTTTATCTCTATGCTTGTACCCTGTTTCGCCCCACATTAAAGCCTCCCTTTTTGCACATTCGACCTCACCTCTCTTGCCTGATTGGTACAAACGTTACACTAAGTTGTTTGTGTTATTAGTTATCTTTGCATGAGAGACCTCCACATGAGGGCAGTGTGGTAAACAGGTAACCTGCACCTGGCTACATTTATCAACCCTGTGCATGTTGTAGAACCATCTTCACAGAATGTTAGCACCTAACAGCAATATGTACTATTACTGGCAGAACATAGGCCTTCGTAAATAATCATAGAAGCCATGTATCATGTCTATAAGTGACCCTTATGCTTCTCTATAGACTCAGATGCTACGGACTTCAATTTTACCCACAGCTGGAGGATATAATGGGCCAGATTGAGGCCGACTTGATGAAACACTCACAGAACTGTCTGAAGCAGAGGAAAATTACTGAAAAGTAAAATGAGACATTTTTCCATTTTGTTTGAATGATGTTACCATAAATACATATTGTAGTTCCCACAACAAAATGACTCTGCTCGTTATGATGCTGTTGTTATAAATTGAAGTTCTTTTGCTTGTGGCATTAGTGACTCCTACTCAACTGCTGCCTATTATATAGATAAATCTCAACCTTTGGTTAACTCTGACCTTCAGCTAACTCAGATTAATTCACACGATCTGCTTAGATCTGATTTATCTTTTTATTACCATCATCGTGATCTTTATCCTATTAACCCCTTATTAGTCCCACAACGGAGAAATTTGTTCACTGCGTTTAATCGGTCCACATGTGCATCCCAGCATGATGTCCTGGGATGACCCACTAGGCCATTAGGGAATGGCGAAGTTTACTGCAACTGCATTGCCTAAGCGGGGATTGCTTACGAGGAGGAGCACTTGGAGGAGGGACAGCACTGCAGGGAATGTTACTGACTGAATACATAAACACCAAGTGGTCCTGTTCAGCATTTCACCACTGGAAACATCAAAATAACTTCAGTTTTAAGGTGACACAAAAATTCATCAAATAATGAAGACGATAAAAATAAATTAATAAATATCACAGCGCAGTGTAAACTGTGACATCCAAAGACATTTTATCTGCATCAAACGACACAGGGAGACGTAAGGTGGAGATTTTGCCCCTCATGAAAGAACTTATTAAACTTATTAACTTAACTTATTCAACTTATTATTGTTAAAACTTATATTAAGGTTTATGATGATTTATGTAACAGTTTTTGAGCGCCTCTGTCAGTCACAGCCTTTGAAATTATCCTAGGTTTCCACCCGTGTTCGGTGTCCCTGATTACACATCAAGCCATAAGAAACATTTAGAGGTAGTTTTTACTGACTAGTCTTATTTATTAGCTAATAAGCCAAACAAACCACAAATAAATTATATGTCACATAAAGGTAATCCAAAAGTAATTTGATTACATTTTTATGTAACCCAACAGATTACATTACTAATTACATTTATACCAAGGTATCCAATTAAATTTTCAAAGTAAGCTACAGAACACAGTAAATTTCACACGGACAAACCTAACTGGTAAATTTGCACATTAAAGGGTAGAGAAACACCCACACATGCCCCTAGCGGACTCTGTCTAGTTTCTACTGAACCTAATCCTTAAAATCCTTCGTTGACATAATTGCCTGGGCATTAACTCACCCTCACCTGATGTTTATTAACATGTTACTAAAACCTGTGGGAGGCCGCACACCTGCCGCATCTTCTGTCGGTGTGCTTTGGAGCATTGAACACTTTAATTAGTGTTTGCATTTTCCGTCAGTGTTTCACATCACTTACAAGAAGTATCATTTCATTTTACAGAACTGAGCTGTGGTGTATCTGAAACATGAGCTGTGCAGCAGTTGAAAGTGCTCAGAAACTGAAAAATGTGTTTCACTTCAAGAAAAGAAATATATTTATATATAGACACACACTGAGCAAACTCTGGCAGACAGAAAGGCCTGGCCTACTGTGGTCACGAAGAATCAGACACAACTAAACAACATACACGCTACAAATTGTGCCTCGTTTCGTTATTTAACAGATGCTTTTTATCCAAAGCAATTTACAACATTTCACATATGCATTACAAAGAGCTAGCGCTGAGTGTCTCACTCAAGGACGCACCTGGCGGCTGGGCTGGGATTTGAACCAGGAGGGTTCAGCATCCCAGCCTGATGTTCTACCCATTGAGCCACCTGGCCACATCAATAGTTATTTTTAAAAATTATTATTATTCTCTACTGTCTGTAAAAGTAATTAGTGTGACAGCCTGGACTGATGTATAAGTTACATTAGTACAATATTATCCACTGCTCTGGAATAATTTTTTATACGTCGTTATATCGATTTTTATACGTATTAAAAGGCAATACCAGGAGTGTTTCTAGTTATTGAATTGATCAGGGGTCAACTGAGTCCAGTTTGCCTGGGGCTTGTCTGTTGCTTTGCTATAAAACCCCTCGTTTTTCAAAGCGAAAATATTCTAGACTTTAAAATATTCGGGGCTGAAGGCCTAACGTACGGACCAAACGACGCCACTGTAACATTGTAACGTTAGAAAATGCATTTAATACAACCACCACTAGATGTCAGTGACGTTACACTTCTCATGAGTTGGACCGTTATTTTTATAGAAAACTAGTGCACAAAAAGTCCCCCTCTGGAGGTGACAGGTGTGTATAAATTACTATAAAAACACGTTGATCAGCTGATACATTAAACATTGCTGTTGTTCGGTCACACAGGCGTGAAGAGAGAGCTTTGCTCTGGGTCTGCTGTGCTCTGCTTAGGTGTCACAATGAAAAAAAAATGACTAGAGAAGCATGCACGTTGGCTGTCCTAAGCTTTCCGGAGGCAAAGCGTCATGGATCGGAAACCAGGCACTCTGCAAACGACGATTCTGAAAACTTACATCGAACTCGTTGAGGGCGGCGGCCAGCTCCCCGATGCCGGCGTGGCCGTGCTTCTCGTCGCTAGGCGCTGATGCCTGCGCGGCACTGGAGATGCCCGCGATGGCCTCCTGCACCTGTTTGAAGACGTAGTCACGGTTGGCGCGCGTCGCCGCCACGTCTGGGTGCCGCAGGAAGGCCTGTGAGGCCGTGTACAGCATGGTGGCGTTTTTCTTGAGAGCGCCGCGCGCCGCCGCCATCTCATCCCTGCAGTGCGGGTCCTTCAGCTCCTGGAAACGTGGAGCAAGACGCAGAGAAAATAGTGCCTGTTAAGCAAGGCCAATGCACAGAAAGCCATCGTATGTATTCTTCCATGTCTGACCGACACATCTATAGTAGTTTTAACATTGTAGCTTCTGAAACGGTAAGTTGCACAGACCTGCTGTCTACGTGCCGCCACATAGTTCAGCTTAACCATTTCCTTGCCGAACTCCTTAAAGCGATTGGCCAGGTCCTGTTCATTGGATGCACTCTTCACAGCCTCGAGAGCATCCTCTACCTGTCAGGTCAGCACATGTGCGCGCGCACACACACACACACACACACACACACACACACACGCAAAGAAAAACAAGGCTGAGCAAAAATATAACCAAACATCTTGATGGCAAAGGCAGCATGAAATCCAGTTCTCTTTTTGGAAAGACCGACCTAAAGTCCTTCTGGGTTGTTGACACAATTTTCTGGCACTAGCAGGAGAATTTCAGTTTTCTGCCTTGAGTAGCAACACATGCAACTTTCTAATTAATAGTTTTTTGTCGCGGACATCGCTCATCCTCAGAAAGGCGTTTCAGAACACTTAAAAAAATATGCAATCAAATAAGATAAGGATCGCATAAATAGAAATGATAGAGATTAATGTATAAAAAGGAAAGGGCTTCATATGCGCCACAAATGGGTCTCAGTGAACTGTGTTGACACTGTGGCAGTTTCTCTTTTAATGACCGATAAAATCATTTCACTGATCCACAGAATCATCAGTCAATGTCAAATCCCAGAATGCATTTCTGATAGCAGATCAAGAAAAGTACACGAATGAATGCTTATTCGCTTAACACTTATTGAAATAAGTACATATGTACCCCAACCAGGCAAGCCAAACTGTTGAATGTATTGTTACATTTACGAGTGTGAAAAAAAAAAAAATAATAATAATAATGGTTTAGCAAAATCCTGTGGTGTCCCCTGCCCTGCGCCCTATGTGCTCTGGGATGGGCTCCAGGCTTCCCCGCGACCCTCACCAGGAATAAGTGGTTCAGATAATGGATGGATGAATGGATGGTTTAGCAATATCAGTAAATATATTTGTGTGCTGTGGTTGTGGAAACTGGAAGTGAAATAATATCAAAGCAGAAAATTAATTTGAAAAACAGCATCTGTGAGAAGCAATTATTACCCAGCTGTGACAGACAAGTGCAGACCGGAGTTGTCATGGAGCTGGATGAGACAGACATCCACCTACGTGTGTTTATTAGGTCTGGGTTCATTTAGCTCCAAGAAAAAGCTGCTATTTTGTACTGAATCGAAGTCAGCAAGTCCAGTTCTCGTTATCAGAGAGCATCAGATGAATGCAGTAAAAGTCCTGCCACGTTCCAGACACACCTAGAGCTCTCAAGAACGTTGCTGGTTCTGACTGTGGCCATTTACTTTTAAACTGAACTCAAAGGTCTTAAAAACTTTGAAGAGCAACTGAGGTTTGTATGTCCTTGCCAAATCCTTCAGCACAGATGGTTGTTGGGTCGCGTCCCTATTCGTGCACCCGTGACAACATAGGGTCCGTGATGCACAGCTGAGCCTGGGTCACGGCATGGCAATGGCATGTGATGTTTCTACGCAAACCAACACCCCTGAACCCACAATGAACAGAGAAATCACACATTCACCCATACAAAAGGCTCTGTGCAACAGGGTATGGTGCTACATCGGAATAAAATTTTAACAAGAACTTTTAAAAATTTATTTTCATTTTACATGGATAATTCCTTTAATTTCATAAATATAAAAAGTTATTCATCAAAGCCACAACTCTTTTATTTCATAAATGTAAAAGAATTAAATAATAGAACTTACAAAGATGCATTTATATGGAAAAAAAACCTTTAAGTAGTCTGACAAATAATGTAATGATTCACAAGTCCTTAATTTGTGGTAATAATGCTTCTGACAATGTGTCACATTTTTATATTACAGCTATAAAAATGCAATAGGGGCAATGTAAGTTTTAAACCTGTAATTAAATGGGATATAATTATGACTCATTTTATCTATACTACGTTCTACATTTTTATTGTATGGTATACTTAATTATCACGTTGATGTTTTTCATGATCCTGCCATGAGTTGGCACCCTATCCAGGGTGTACCCTGCCTGGCACCCTGCAATGCCCTGTCCAGGCTGTAACTTGCCTGGCGCCCTGCAATGCCCTGTCCAAGCTGTAACTTGCCTGGCACCCTGCAATGCCCTGTCCAAGCTGTAACTTGCCTGGCACTCTGCCTAGAGTGTAACCTGCCTGGCACCCTGTGCTGCCCTGTGCAGAATGTACCCTGCCTGGCACCTGGCACCACTTTGTCCAGAGTGTAACCTGCCTGGCACCCGGCACCACTTTGTCCAGAGTGTAACCTGCCTGGCACCCAGTGCTGCCTTATCCAGAGTGTAACCTGCCTGGCACCCAGTGCTGCCTTATCCAAGTAATGTGGTTGGTAAACAAATTATTGCAAACAGTTTGTGATTGTTAAGGTACTGCAGCAGAGGTAACTGTATTTGTTAAATCCAGGAGCAATTATGACTGTCAAAAAATGTTAAAGAAAGTACAGCATATATTTTGACCAAAAGAAATAAGCTTTTAATTATTGAGGCTTGAAACTTTTGCACAGAACAAGTTTAAAGTACTTTAAAACTTTAAAACTATTAATTAGAAAACTAAAAGTACAAAAGCAGGTGACGTACAATTTTAAGGTGCGTCAGCAGTCTCATGACATCCGCCATGTCGGCCAGTATGAGCAGGCGCGTGACAGCGGACAGCAGGGCACGGGCTGCCCGCACCATGGTGCCACGCTTCACAGAGGAGCAGGGGTCATCCGCAAACTCCGATGACGCCATGTGCATGGTCTCCCCTGCACGGAACAGGAAGGAAGCACAAAGGTCACCATAGAAACGGATTCAGCAGCTAAGGATTCCTTAGACCACGGCTAGTCAGTCCTTGGGCCCAAAGTCATTTTAAGTGGCACGTACATTGGTTCTCACAAATATAAATACTTAACAGAACAATCATTATTATTGCTATAATTAGCATTTTCATTTGCTGTAATGTAGCCCTACGTGTTATTTCCTCCCAATTGGATATTGAAATTGGCTACACAAAGAGTACGTCGGTGCTGAGATGTTACAGCATCTTGAAATGTGTGGCTTCTCAGCAGATGTGGTTTTTGTAATCTGGCCACCAATTCTGACCTAATTCACAAGGCCTGCCCTACATCGTATCCCAAGTTATCTCAGAGGACACGCTTGTACACACAGTCAGGATGTCAGCCAAACATTTTATCATTTCAAAAGAACCACAACATAATGGTGGTATCCCTGAGAACGGCGTTTCTGCATACACGTTAATTGATGAATTATTACTTTTTGTGGTTCGTTTAAAGCAGAGTACAAACAAGACATGCGATCTTGCTTAACATTGCATTTCTTTTTCTGTAGTGTATAATCAACTGATAATTGACAACTTGTTGACAATTTTACCTTTGTAGGAGACAGCACCACAGGTTTTTTATATTCATATTTATTTACTAACGCTTATTAACGCATAAAAGCTGTTATGACCCTAATATGTACTTGGTCTCTTGTCATAAACCACTACTGCCACAAATAAGCTGACACACAGCAACTGAATGATGATCAAAGAATCTTCTTAACAGTCTTTGTAATTTCATCATAAAATATGGGCTTTTTTCAATGGGTTCAGATTTCACTGGAATTACACAAAAAGATTGACAGCCGTTACTCTTGGAGACGACAAATCCGATACTGTTGGACTTCGACCCACAAAAACTCAATCGTGGTTTGCTCGCTTTATTATGTCCGAAATACAAAAAAACGAGGTCAAAAAAGCCAGGCGGAAAGGTCCGAAAGCTGTAATAATCAGCCCGAGACAGGAAGTCAGGGATGGCGAAAAGAAGAGGTGAAAGAGGGGACGGAGATGATGAAGAAAGCTGCAATGAGAGACACGGAAAATACAATGCGCACTATCAGTTATGAGGAACTTGAATACTTCATACTGACTGCAAGCGGAGATGTTTAAACAAAGACTGCATGGAAAAAAAACAGGGAAAGTAATCAAGCGTAAGGCCGGTTTCATATGATAACCGTGGAGTGTTGCGCAGAGCTGAGTGTTGGTTTTTGTCTATGGGGAGCCGAGCGCTGACGCCCAGCCTCAATACCGCTCGTGTAGAAGAACATAGCGCCGACACTGAAATCGGCGCAACACTCCACGCTTATCGTGTGAAACCCTCCCAAGGGCTAACAGCTACGAAAGTAAGTGAAACTTGACAAATACAACCCGTCTTCAAATCTTATCAAATAAATTGCATGTTCCACATGCTTTGACTTTCCGAGTTGTCTCGGTGAGATTAATCCCATCGGCTACGCTAACAACGTGTTATAGGCTTGCAGCTGTGAAGCCGCATTACGGACAATGAAGTAGGTGAACCGAGATCAATGCATACATAAAACACCGCTCAATACAGAGCTTCCTGACTACAGAGCTGGCTGCAGTGTTTCCTTTAAAAGCGACGACGCGCAGCGGCCACACGCAAGCCAGGTAAGAGCGCGTGCAACCGCACATCTGGAACGAATGCGAGCACGCGGTGAGGGATGCAGCCGCCCTGCGAAGATCTACAGAAAAGAAATGGAAAAGTTTTGTTAGTAAGTGGGAGAGCACATAGCCATAACCATAGCAAAAATTACGCAAAGTAATATGAATAATGACTTATGAAGTAATATAATGAAAAGCTTTTGCTTCAAAATTGCTAACAGGTCTTCCGCTAAATCTTTCCCAAATTACACTTGTACGCTGCAGCAGCAAGAGTGTCGGTTGAGGCTGTGCAAACCTTTGTGACGCCAGCCGCGAAACAAAGGCAGTATTTTTGATAATGAAAAATTCTATAATTATTATTGTAACTGAAAAATGAGAAACATTCACATAACAAAAAGGCAATTTTCACGTTCACGGACAACATGCAGATACGGAAGCCTATTGGGATACACATTGTTTGGTGTAATTTGTATTTCAAAAACACAAAAATAGGCAAGGCCTACTTAAAATGCTTTATAAACATTGACAATTTCAACAATAATTTGCTAATGTTTAAATGAAGGCTATGAGATGATGTTAACGGACTGATATACGCCAGAAGGTGACAGACGAGTTCAGTTGAAGCAGACGTAAACACGTGCCTTGAACATATACAGTCCATTTGAGATGTACTTCAGTTTACTGAGTTCTGGCTGTTACATCATTTCAGCTGATATCTTTCAGTGTGTTTAATGTACCAGACATGGTCTTGTCTGCCCCTATATCGAACTCCATGACAACACCTTAAAAATATGTCACGATTAACTCCCCAGCTATGGCTATCACATAACCTACAATAAAATTCTCTGGCTGTACAATACAACAGTACCGCACAACAGCTCGTTCAACTCACTCGGATGGCTAAAAGCAGAGTAACCCTAGAAGCTGTGGTGAAAGCCGTAAGACTGCAGGCGATGCAGAGTAGTCTGTGGCATGAGAAACCAGGTTTTAATATGGACTGTCATGCAGTAATAATTCCCAGCTTTGTTAGCTGACCATGCTCTATGGCTGCAGTATCCTTGTTTAACTAGGACGTCTAAAGCTGTGTGGTGCAAGTTGGATCTTCCCAGCATGCTTTGTGTGTACTCTGTATTCTTGTTATATACAAGAATATAGAGTGCAGATATACTCTTGTTCTCTTTTTCACTTTTCTGTTCTCCTCCTGTGATACTTGTGGTGTGCATTCTTACTCCTGGGGTACATGTAGTTATACTGATAGTTAAATGAAATATTTGTTTACTCTTGTTGAATTTCGTCTGCCAGGTGTCTTTTTATCCTCGTGAAAGTTGTCTAGGTCACACCGAGCTCCATTTAACAAACCCATGGTTTGGGTACCGTTTTTGTAGCTACACATTATATATTCTTACAGAAAATAAGTATCTGCCGAATATGTTGAAGTTGTCTTGGTACCACTTAGCATAAGATGTGTGGTAAAAGCCAAGGCAGACACAATAAAAGGCAAAAAAAGAGCTTGAACAGAAATAGAGTGAAATAAAATGGAAGTGGATCAAAGACAAACAATGGCTCTGAAAGCATCGTGTCAAAACAGCAGCAGGCCCTTCAATCATCTTTACGGAACGGAACGTTTTTTAAAAGCTGCAATTTTGTGGTGAATAGCTATTAGTGAAGCAGCTCAAATCTGTGTATTGTGCCAGAACAGTGCAGATGTTTGGGGGATGAGGCGCCAGTTCCAGAGCTGTGTTTTGGCGGTCTCGTGTTGGCACATTTCAGCCATGATGTACGGTATCGTACCGTGCTTGGGTGCTTCTCCACTGCATTTTACCGGACCTGCTGACCTGTTCTGTACCATACTGTGTCACACAGGTCCTGCTCAGGAACAAGACCAAAGCATACTAGACTCAACCCACGAGCGAGCTTGGCTACGTTACAGTGAAGCCATTGTGTAGGGCATTTCTTAGCTAGAACAAAGGTGCTGTTTTAAATTTTTTTATGCAAAGCCAATTTATTTCGTGTGGGACATCACCTTGCTTCCGGACGTCATCCACGGCGGCAACGAGGTCCTCCTTGAGGTCCTGGCTTTCGCGGGCTATGATCTCACCCTTCTCCAGGAAGTTGTGCGTGGCCTGCTCCACAGAGGCGGCCAAAACGTGGGCCTTCTTGGAGCGCCCTTTCTTCTTACTGGACGGGCCTTTGCTGCTGGTGTTCACCAACGTGGTCACCTGCAGGGGGCGCAAGAAGAATGCCCACAGAGCACTGCTGTGTAAACGTGCCACTGAGCGTGCCTGTCCAGCATGTACACCTCAGGGACATCAATAACAGTCAATGTCAGGAAAATACTTTGGTAATTAACATAAGCGCATATATCAGATGCCCTACTGGTACAAATCCAATTACCAGTACCTGTCATGTTGGTGTTGATGTAAAAGTCAGTAATTAACATTATGAAGTTGCTTACAGAGTAGCCTAATATACATAAAAAATTTTGAAAAATATCAGACAGAAGGACGTACTGTAAAAGTTAAATTAAGAGCTTTAATTTAATTAGGTAATATTTTATACATATACATAAGACATTGAAATTCAGAGGGGGAATGACTGACTGCCCATGAGAAAAAAAAAATTACATGACAAGCTAAGAGCTGAAATAGAACTGCTGTTTTGTCAGTTGAGCTTTAAATCACTGCAAAGCCACAGTCTTGACACATAACACAAAAGGCACAGTATTGAGTACAATTTACCATAAATGCACCTGATGTCATAAAGGAAAGCTGGCATTTTCAATGAGATTAGAATCTGTATAAACTTTATACAAGTCTTCATAGTGTGGTGACAAGGCCATCATAGATTCCAACCAAATGTTTTGAAAAAGTATTTTCTAGGCTTTAAATAAACTGGCAATGTTATCCTGAACTTTTGTAACTCGACTCTGGAAAGTATAAATGAATGTGGGATGTGAACACATATTCACTAAAACAAAGTTTTCCAAGTCTTCTTTGCAGTAGGGCCAAGATGCCCGATTCATACACTTTGCTAATTAAAACAGCAGCTTTCATCAAAATCACTGGCAAACGAAGAAAATCAGTCTGTCACTAAGGCTGGCTTAGCCTCCTGAGAGCCGAGAAAAGAAAATGTATTGCAATTTTAAGACATATTGTGAAGAAAGAAAGAGGAAGTTGTCAGCATTGCACCCCAATGAATGAGGCGTCATTGGAAAGCCCAGTATGTCCATTAAACTCACCAGGAATTAGAAGTATTGCTCAAGCCAGTAAAAAGTGCAAAAACACGATGTCTACTACAGTGGACACAAATGTATTGGCTGGATCTTAGGACATTTACCACTAACTGAGTGTGAACTAGCCCTGTGCTAAGAGTCACCTCAGTGCAGCCCTGACTGAATGAATTATGGCAACCAGGATAAACAGGACCTGCTACGTTCATACAGTAGAAGTGGGATCTGAAATGGAAGAGTTAAGAACCACAGACCAGCTGCCAGTGATGCGAGTTCTTCTTTTTGGTCTTATTTTGTGGAATCTCTTCTAAATGAGTTAATATGCACAGATTTTTAAATGAGACACTTTATGATTCTGAAGATCGGTTTCGCGGTTTTTGGCAGTCTTGCTGCCACCAGTCCTCCCTCCTGTCCATGTGAAAGACCACCCCACAATCTGCCACAGTGACACATGTCCTAATTAGGCTGACGAGCACTAATGCACACGTATCACACTGCGGAAGACCAAGACATGTCGGCGCACTGCAGCCTCTGTAAGAATACGGCTCACCAGCTACGATGCTGTAGGAATGTACAAGAAACCAATTCACCTGCAGTCTGCGTGCACCCACACTGACTCAAGCAACCTCTGCTAAAAAGGTGAATGTGTGTTGGGGGGGGTGGGTTTATGAAATAAAATACCTACCAGGGGTTTCTTTTGCAGTGGTATTACACAGCAAAGCTGACAGTGTTCTTACACTTGTAGAGAGCGAGCTGAAACTAATCACATCCATACGTAACAATATCGCTTTGATATAGCGCGGAAAACACGGGAGCGGAGAAGAACGGCAAAAACTAGATAAACCGGAGAATTCCAATTAGGATGGCTTCAAAACAAGGACAAGCAGGACAGGAACCTGAGACAAAAGCACAATAACTAGAAAGGGACTGAGGAAAGAGAGAAGGATATAAGACAAACTGAGGTAGACCTAGAAATACACAGAACTAGACAAGACACGGGACATAGAGATCATAGAAACCAAACAGGAAGAGACTAGCAACCTGACATGACATGAAGTTTTTTTGGGTTACTTTTTTCTGAATTATTCACCAGTGATGACATACACACACACACACACACACACACACACACACACACACACACACACACACACATATATATATATAGAGGACACCACTTCTCACACAATGCATAAAACAAAAGAAAAATAGACAAATCTGTGAATTGAGGAACAGTGAGTATGTGGAGGATTGTATACTGTAGAGTAATGCATAAATGTAATAGTACAAATCATATAAGAAAATATAATTTATACTTGGTTCAGCCCACATGGCACAGCCTCAGTTGCTCTCAGGTACTGCAGACCCTTTGGTCCCCGTCACCCCGTTGTGTGGTTTGTCCCACCTCAGTCCAATGTCGGTAGGTACCCCTCCACCGCTGAACATGAGTAACCCACAATCCTTGCTGTTTCTGACAGTCTCCAGCCCAGTTGTCTAGCTATAATAATGTGGCTCTTGTCATTGTTGCTCAGGTCTTTACGCCTGTCCATTTCTCACACGTCCAACACACCAACTATAAGGACCAACACTTAACTTGCCATTAACATCAATGAATGAATTCAATCAATAAATTCAATCAGTTATCACTTGACCTTTGTCATAATGCTTTGGTTCATCAGGATGTTTTGTACTGACTGCAGAGTCAAGCGATTGGTTTGAAATATATTCATACCTTGTCTATTCAGTGTGTCTGAAAGTGCAATAACACATTAAAATTAAAATTTCTAGAGCAAGCAAGGCCAAGTGTATTTAATAATTTAACTGTAGGGAGAAGTCACTTTCTATATGAAATAAGATTCAAAATTGTTGTAATAGGATAAATCTAACTTAATGTAAAATAGCATAATGGCGTGTTTTTTCCCAAAGCAGTTAAACACTTCTCATCTCTTTTCAGTAAAGCCGTACCAGTAAAAACCCATTGTTGTTTTAGGGTTAATCAATACTTTTGATTTTCTTCTCCCCTGTATTTACTAAGGCACAACGTACGGGTGGAATTCAAATTAGACACTTGTTAAAGTGATTTCAAAGGAATAGATTACAATCGCTTTTTTATCTTTTACATCCTACAATTGCTCACCTTTGTTCAAATAAAAAGCATGCATTTTTCTCTGTGATTCTTCCGCGAAGTCAGAAAAGAAACTGCGGTTTTCCTCAGACCGTCTCACCCTCCATCTGCCGTTCATGCTTGGCCGACATTAATTCAATTTGTGCTGAAGCGACGCGGTGCCCCGTCGGCTCTGCAACAGGCGCACCCCAAGCACAGATAAACGGCCGTCACATGCACCAGCTCCGTGGGTCATGTAAAAAGCCTTTGACTTCTTCGCAGCGCGTCACGGCGGCGGCTGAATGAAATACCGAACTCATTCACGGAAAATGCGAATTTCCCTTTTGTCTTGCAGGTTTGCGCTCTTACGAACTGTTGGTTTTCAATCTACCCACTCGGTGCGCCATTGCAATGATCAAGTCATGAAATTATCGTGGTTTTCTTCAGTTTTTTTCCACCGAAAATTAATGTACAATTTCAATCTTCGGGCCGATAACTAACGTTATACATTATTAAAACCATTTCAGCCTACTCTTAAACTGCTGCTGCCAGATAAACGTTAGTACACATTCGATAAGGAGCGGAATATTGTGAATCATGTATACACACATTAATAAAGATGGATTCTGACATAGTACCACGCATATGTTAGTGTTATTGAATAAACAGAACATTTCCGTTCCTGAGAGGTTGTTAATGCACTTGCTGGACTATAAAACTACTAATGCGTACTGAGACACAGCGAACGGTTGCTGTCCAAACCCCTTGGTACCTTTACAAGCAGCACATTGATTTTACTCTTTCACCATCGGTGAGCTGCTCGGATCAATAAAAAAGGGCCTGAAAAACGAGGCGCGTCTACAGTCAGTTTTTCAGCAGTTGCTGCAGTAACTACCATGAACACAAAACAAAGAGGAACGCAGCGCAGCAGCTGTATTAGGAGTTTAATGTATGGCATCATATACATGAATGCATGTACATATAATGTAAGAAGACACGTGTTTATCATCTGACACAATTATTTAATTCAAGTGGCTGAACAGTATAAATGTATGTTTCTAAATGGAAATATACTGTACGTTTCCTTTCCTACAATTTAAAACGTATGTTCGGAGAGTTTCGGAACCAGAAATGTCTGTTTCAAACCGTACTGCGCAGCAGAAATTCACTTGTATAACACTACTCGACTGGCAAAGTCAGGCAAATCCGTACATTCTTTATAGGATATGGTCTATTTGTTATAAAAAATAATCAAGAAAAGTCAAGAGATTTAGCAAAAAATTACGTCAAAATGGAAAAATTGTCTATCTGATCGCCATGTAGTTCACACTCCCAAAGGGAGCAATTTTCTTTTCACGTAGCCCTGTACTGTGTGGTTCTGAATAGTTTAAATTTCCCTCAGTCCACCCAAAAGTTGAAAGGTTAACAGTACCAAATTCAAAGCAATGTATTTAAACCACCAACACGGTGCGTTTGTACGTGAACAGGTATATACAGTATGTTAGCATTTTAGTGTGAAATTGGGGGAAATTAGTTAAATCAGAGTTAATCAGATGTTCTGGCCGATAGTTAACGCGTCAGGTATGATTATGAACGTTTTTCACAGTCCGCTGAGCATTTTACTTCATAATTACTTTCAGAGTGCAACAGGCAGCTGTCAGATCATTGACAGGATCAGATGGAATATGCCAATCTAGCTGATAAACGGAACAGTTGTGAAGGTCTGTAGAAATTACAGAAATTGTAGAATTGTAATATAAATCGTAAAAGTCATTACAGAAATAATATACTCAAAATCTTTTATATTGTGATCTTTGTATTATTATTATTATTATTATTATTATTATTATTATTATTATTGCATTCCACAGTTAGCTAGATTAAGCAGCTAGAATGCAAATCGTCAATCATTATGTGGCTTATAGACGGATCAGCAAAACATGAGCACAGCATATTATCTTATGCTTGTGTGTGTGTGTGTGTGTGTGTGTGTGTGCGCTCACAAATTTCCATGGCTAGAAATACCCCCACAGATGGTGGGAACCCAGACCGAGCAGGTCAGCACCCAGCTGCATGCTGAGAGAGTGGACCGAGGGCAAGGAGCCGGCAGGAGATGCAGGCAGAGACCAAACGCTGTCCCGCACATGCGACAAGTGACATCCACATACACACAGCCACACGCACTGATACAAACAGGCACAAAAGCAGGCACGCAAACACGCTTACACGGACACGTGCACATGTACTGTAACTCTAATTAAGCAGTGGACATCACAAAAACCACAGCAGGAACAAACATGGCAGTCTGACGTCAACTCAATAGGCAACAAGGAGAGAACAGCAGACATTTCCCGAAGACAAAACTTGATGAGAAATGACAATGCAATAACTCAACTGCATAAATTGTAATAAAAGTCAATATTCCTTTAAAAGGAACTAATTGTACCTCTGAAACCTAATCTTGTCTGCAAGCCACTGGACCTTTGGCCTTAGGTTTTATTAATAATCAATAATAGCAACCTAAAAAATGGACTAAGTGTCATATTGTCTCCCACAATTCACAGTGCAAAAGAGCTCTAGTGTATATCCTTGGCGGTTCCCTAGACATTGCCATCATAAGCCCACTCTGCACCTCATAGCGTGACTTGGTCCGGAGGTGACGCGGTGCCACCAGCCGTGAAAATGTCACAGCGGTGACCAAGGGACCTCTCTTGAGGAGGAACAAAGTGTAGAGCCTTCCTTACCTGTCGATCTTCCCTGCAGAGGAATTAACACTCTGGCCTCTCCAGACACGCACACACATACGCCACACACACGCAACAAGAGAACATTATTTATAGGCTGTGTGCAACAGAAAAAGTCACTGAAGTGTTAACATGGTGCTGAGTGTCGAATTGGACAAAAATTATTTTTATAACAGACATTTTTACATATGCTACTTATAGCACCTGGCAGGAAAAACAACAAAAATAAGGAATGCAAAGTCTTTGCAGCTGAACTATTACTTATTAAGTAACTACGGGAGGTTGACATGACAGTTGAAACATTTTTAAATCAGTCTCATTAACACCCTTGAGAAACACCCGCTCGTAGATAATGCAAATGAAACAAGAAAAATGTCAGAGTACATTATCTTAGCACCAGGATATTTAAACATAGGAAGATAAGCCCATTCAGAGCTGTATCTAGTTTCATATACAGAGAATCAAGGACATGTGCCCATGTCTGCTCTGAGTCATCAAATGGGGATGCTTCAAAACCATTCTGTGCTGATGAACCTTAAAACTTGTGCCTCTCTAAGTGTCACTGTGGACATATGACTAAACCAGGCCTCCCCCACATCCTGTGTTGAGAATTGCAAGAGAGGGCCTCCTGAGATGAAGCCACTCCAAAACGATAAGTGGGAACCACCCTTTGAGAATCCTGAATAATTTTACATTATGGAGCACACCGATTCTTTTTTTTTATGTAAGAGGCAGCATCCAAACTATGACAGAAGGTAAAACACAAGTAAGGCTGAGGAGCATCCTTTTACCATTAGCATATCTATATCATAACTCACTGCTTCTACCACATCCCCTTTCCACAGGTGTGGTTCTTTTTTCTCTGGTCATCACCTGTGAGAGGTGAATCTCAGCATCAGTCCTACTATGGCAGCTGATGAGTGTACTCTGACTATAAATGGACCGAAATGTTGACTGATGACATTCAAAGCTCTTGAGGTCATTTTTAGGGTAAGAATTAAAAAAATGCCCAGCAGAGCCAGTTAAAACATAGAGAATTTGTTTTTCAACAGCTTATCGTCTAAGTCAGGGAACATGGAGACCTGGAACACATCCCAGGCAAGGCAGGGTACAAGGCAGGCTGCACCCTTCACTGGAGGCACAGCAATGCAAGTCAGGTATGCTGTACAAGGAAAGGCACTTATACACACCCAGGGAAATAAGACGCCAGCCGACCTGAACTGTGTCACTGCAGGGATGTGGGAAGAAGCTGTAGTAACCAGAGAACGCCTTCACATATATGGGAAAACTAATAAAAATAATAATAAGAACTTTGTTAATCCCAGGGGAAAATCACTGCTCTGTGTTTAACCCATCCACAGAGGGGAGCAGTGGACAGCCATATGCAGTGCTCAGGGAGCTAGTGTTTGGGTGTCTTGCTCAGGGCATGCCTGGCAGCTGGGCTTGGATTCAAGCCAGAAGCCTTCCACATCCCAGCCTGATGTTCTGTCCACTGAGCCACCAGGCCAGTATAAAAACAATATGCAAACTCCATATACACTGTGTTGACAGATGGACAAAAACCACAGCTACCACAAAACGTGTGCAAATAGGCTGAGTTAAAGCCACTGAGCAAGTAAAATCCACAAAGAAAATAATCATTAATAAAATTAATAGCATCGACTCAAAATATGACACAAAATTCAATTAACAAATACATAACTGAAACATATGCAGTAGTACAAAAAAACATGCCGTTGAATTTATGGAACGGATTAAAATAATTGGATTTACAAGACGAAGGTCAGTGTGAATGTAGGAAAACTTGTATTTATACTAAAGAAGCACAAAAATGTTCAGGTTGATGATAAACCTACGCAGAAATAATAAGCAGAATAAAGAACAGTTTTATCCTACAGAAAAAAACCGCAAGACTGAGCACAATGGCGGTAATGGCGTTAAATGAATCCCAGACGAACTCTCTGGAAATCAACAGGCAGCACTAACTAACCGGATATACGGGTCAGAAAATGTAAACGGTAAGATAATAGAACTGTACAACTGAAGGCCTGTTGTGTTTAGTCAACCTTTATATAAATGGTGTCAACACAATTTAACTAGACGGTGCAAATATGCAAATGAAATTCTTGGTGAAGATAGCGATTTTCGCACACTTCTTCCAAGTTTCTGAACGCGACAGCCAACTCTGTAGTCATCTGATCCGGTATGTATAACAACACTCTACATCATAAACAGACACATTCTCGCCTTTTTCAAACAGATCAAGCGGCTGCTCCTGTCACCCATACCACAGGACTGCATCAACAAACTTTTGACATGTCGACCGTCAAATACCGCAGCGTGCTGCAGATGCAACAGCTGCCCGAGTGCTGCGCTCACAATTTATGTTACAGACTGATCTATTGAATTCAGTCGCCAGTGGAACACCCCCAAAGGACTCCACACACAGATGGTGTTTTGCATTTGAAAGGTTTGAAATGGATATAAAAGGCATTTTATACAATAGCATGCTTGCATAGTACAACTTTTGAATGGGAGTTTCAAGGAAAACACATAAAAAGATCATACTTAGCTAGAACAAGTCAACATCATACAACTTTATCCTACTGGTAATTAATTACCCATTATTTTCCCCATATTTCACATATTAACATTATATTATTGCTATACAAGATCCAAAACATGACACATAATACTGTACGGACAATCACTAGTCATCACACCAGGACACAGTAGCCAATTCTTTATTTCGCTAAGCTTAGAAAAACACAAGCTCTGGAGGAACACAGTCACCCAAACACACACATCAAGGAACTGGGGCGAGAGATACATTCTCACATGCAGACACACCCAGGGTGGGACACATCTATTTTACAAAGATTGCTGAGAAGGTGCATAATCGACCTTTCTGGCTGCTGTCCACTGGTCACGGCACCAGCGTTACAATACTGTCGATGCTATAAAAATCAAAAAACTACCTCTGTTAAATATCCGTAAATGATTGTCTTAAGAACAACAGGGAAAAGTTTGTTTATGCTGTTTCAGATTAGCATGCCACTATGGTCTTTATCTTGCTTTATGCTTTTCCTGTTTCTTTCCACTTAAGCACATTTTACAAATGCATCTAAATAAACCTCAAATAGTTTAAGCCTGGAGGTACAGTAAAAGCCCGCTGATGGAATAAGGTGATTTAGCATTGCTGTAGCAATTTATTGCTAGTCTCACGCCCACTTGTCTCTCTTAACAAATCACAGCTGGCACTAACAACAGAACCGTATTAAATGCATATGATCAGGGTCAGAAAATGGGTGAGTTATGATGCTATGGCTTCTTTGGACTATTCACGTTGTTTATTCACGGTGATTCATGTTGTTAGTCACTGCACACACACGTTAGGAGTAAACCTAGCATCTCACTGCCCCAAAAGTCAAACACTCATTAATGTTCAAAGCATAAACAATACCATACCTATGGATTTTTTACTTGTGTTTGTTTTCCTGTGGAGGCTTACCTTATATATGTTTCAATGTGAATGTTGTGTAAATAAAGTAACAGGAATAACATCATTTGAATGTTAATACGCAAACATAAGGGGTGACTTGGTGCACTTGCCCATACCTCCAAAGTCATGCACTCAAACGTGGCTCTGAGTTCGTGTGTGTTTCCTCATTCCCCACATGGTTGTCTGGGTTTCTTCCAGTTTCTCCCATGGTCCACACAAACATGGGTTAGGTGAATTGGGGCCCTAAATTTACCTTTTGCATGTATCTTTAGCTGGGTGATTGCACACCTTGCCATGGGTTGGCACCCTATCCAGGCTGTTCCCTGCCTTGAGCAATAGGCTGCCAGGGTTAGGCTTCAGGCCACCCATGCCTACCCTTATATTAGTGTCAGGGTTCCCAAAAAAACACTTAATTAGCAACCACACATGAAATTAGTATTGCAATGTGAAACCAAGCTGCATGCAAATCCCTCTGTCTTTTAAAGGATAAAATGGCAACAGCTGGAAAGAGATGGTTTAGTAACGTCAAGTTGCAACGTTTAATTAAATCAAAAACTGTATTTTCAGCGGTTTTCTCTTTGATATCACGTGTTGCAACAGCAAAATCTTCAAGCTCAAATACCCGCTTCGGAACGTCTCCGCCCCGACAGTCCGGAACGCTGCTCCAGCAGCGCTGCCTCATAATACGGTGCACCGACCCGCAAAGCTAAACTGCGCTGCGCCACGACCATGCCGAGTCTCGGCAGACGTCTCCTGAAAAGACGTAGTCAACGGATACGCGCAACCTGACAACTATATGTGAGACGGCGCTGGAGACAGCCGAGAACCTTTATTCTGTTTGAAAGGCTCGGGCAGACAGATTTTTGCCCACTTCTTTGCTTATTCAAATGACACTTTCTACAGCATCCTCGATGCTTGCTAATACTGCACTGCAAACTGCGGAGAACAACAGAGGACATGAAATCGTCTACATATCAAAGTAAAATTCCCCTTTGTTTTAATTATGCTTAGCAGAGCTCAGTAACACTGACTCATTGCAATTAAATTTTAATAATACTGCAGTGCCTATAAACAAATAGTGTCACATGGTTATCACGCCCCAGCAACATTACAGATATTAATAAAGACAAATGGTCTCCACTGGAGGGGAAAAAAGACACTGAATACATTGAGCGTCCTGTTAGATGTATTTTTATAGCAAGTGTTAATGTATATAACAGCGCTTAAATCTGTGGAAAAGGTGACACTGTGGTCACAGTCTGACTCTGAAGAATGCCCTTGTTTAATTATTGCTGATTAGTCATATCTGTCTCTCATTCCCTGAGGTCTCATTCCCTGTGTGTGTGTGTGTGTGTGTGTGTGTGTGTGTGTGTGCGTGCACCCATGTAAGTCTTTCCTTATCTGTTGCCTGAACAGTTGTTTCTTAACTTTGGTCTTGCTGCCAGAGAAACAGCCCCTCTGACTCTAAGAACAGCCCCCCCCCCACCCTAAGATGACTCCCAGCTCATATTACATCTGCGTGATAAACGGGGTTGCTGTGTACTGACTGATGGGCTCTCTGAACATGTGGCTCACCTTTGTTAGTAAGTCCACACTCTGGGATGCTCACTCCTCCACCTGCACACTTCATCCCTGAAAACCCCAGTCAGCGTATTCTCATCACACGCTACCCGTGTGGTGACCACACCGAAAGAGCTACTTCTGGGTGTCCAAACCCAGAAGAAAGAAGGAGAACTCAGTAAGGTGTCAGTTTTCTAACTCTCACAAGCTCAGAAGCTAGATAACAAAAAATTGAGAATATAAGACTTAGTGCTTCACTTTTCTGAGATGTCTCCTGTGAGAAATCAGTATTGAAAATCTCACACAGGACTGGAACAAAGCTTAAAAAAAATAATAAAACATATCTGCTCTTCCTCACGTTTTGTTTTATTGTAGGACATCTTGAAATTGGATTACTGGAATATATCAGATGTTTCTTCTTCTCATCTCTGCTGATAGTACATCTAAGGCTGAAATTTCACTTATGCTGTATCTGAGAGTCACAGGCAAAGGCAGGACAGGGTGACAGCCATCTTGGGACAAAGGTGATGTGGCTGACTAATCCCCCGCACTGCTGATTTCTGCAGACTTCACCTTTTTCACTCGGTTTTATTGATTTTTAACATAGGTACTGTCTCTTTGTGTTATGGTTGGTCTGACCTTGGGGACCAGCAGACAAGGTACCCTCATAACTCGAGTGATTTGTGTTTATTATTGTGTTAATATTATCGTCATGCCAAAGCTACGCTGCAGTAAAAGTCGAGAGCCGAATCCCCATCCCCTTTATAGATAAAACAAATTTACGGTCGAGCAGCTACACCCGCAAGCCCTCTCTGAGGTTCTCCCGCACTTTTGGAGGTGCGCGTGTTCATCCATTTTCATTCTCCGGTAGCAACTTTAGCACTAACGTGGCAGAGGGAGCGGATGGAATCGGGACCCTTATTGTTTGTTTCAGCTTTTAGCTATTCCTTTAGCGTGCTATGTTACACGTTAACGCACAGAGACAAAGCGTTCGCCGACTTGTTCCAAACGGAACGTAGCACACCTGTATGCGAGTACAAATCATGGAACAGTAATTCGGCAAAAACAGCACAGCCCAACTTCAGTGTTGAAATTTAGATCTAATATTTTTGCAATGAAAACGTCCCAAGGATACTACTTGATCAGCAGAAATATAATAGGCAATTAGGCCTGTTTAAATATAACCCGAGAGAGGACTTGGTGACATTCAGCTCTCCGCAGTGAGCAGGGAGCTTCCAGTAATGGTTCAGACAGTAGAGGGTCTTTATGGGAGAAGGTACGAACCACTCCCATTGTAGTTTACTGTGTGTGTTGTACGTCTGTGGGGAGCACTTGGCTCACCAGGAAGTGTTGCCATTGTTTCGTGCCTGTTTCTCAGCACCGAGAGTCGGAGTTCTGTTTGTTCGTTCTGCCTGAGCTTACGCTGGCTTACTTCAAGCACTCTCATTCCCTCTCACCCTAATTTGCACATACATGTGATGAATTAGTGCCCCGTGCTCCCAGCATCCCGTGACCCTGAACGGGATAAGTGGTTTGAGAATGAATAAATGTACATATGTACGTACATGCATGCAAGAATCATTGCTCACTGGTGTATAATGGCTAGCATCAACATTCATCAAACGGACCTAGGTGACCTGGGGTGTATTACACTGTACACGTAATACAAATTTTGCGCACATTTTCTACCTTTCCAGTTTCTTCATGGGGGAGGGGGGGATAATGCTATCCCCCAGTTTGCAACTACAACCAGACCATTGCAGCATTACTCTCCTATAACAGACTATTAAGAGTGGGCGGCTAAAAATTTCGTCATTGAGTCACCAAGACGCACTGATTTAAGAAGAGTGCTAATCAGTAAACACCACGCATATCCTATAAATACAAAGATATTATTCCAAAAAACCTTCTTGATTACTGACGGCCAGATTGCATTTTCAGTGTATTCCGATATCGCAGCATTGAGCTTTAGTAACTACCTCTGATCCTGGATTGTTAAATTTCAAATTCCAGCTCAGTATGATTGTTGATTGCTTGTGTTTTTTATGAACAGGTTGTTTTGTAGAATACATCCTAGCGGGACATTAACTGTGTGTTTCAGCTGGAGCAGATGCATCGCGCTGTGGGATCTCGCCGACGGTGGCTGTCAGCTTTCTGCGTGCGTTATGTCGGTTCGAGACAGTCGGCGAGACAGGGTGCTGAAAGATGAGGTCCCAGGTAAGGAGGTTAAAATGCAGTAATGCTGCAACCAGCAGAACTGCACTTTAAGCAG
This sequence comes from Chitala chitala, assembly GCA_025773905.1. NCBI lineage: Eukaryota > Metazoa > Chordata > Actinopteri > Osteoglossiformes > Notopteridae > Chitala > Chitala chitala. The sequence goes on along the minus strand of JABJVR010018488.1, from coordinate 31,967 downwards.
AACGTCTCTGCATCCTCATTTGCTCAGCTGTCCCTCTTCAGTGTCTCGTCCACGGCCAGCGGAACTGCTGTTAACATGTCTCTGCGTCCTCATTCGTTCAGCTGTCCCTCTTCAGTGTTTTGTCCCCAGAATGTTGTAGTGACTGATCCCCACAGTTTCCAACTCGATTCCCTTCCTATGAACGTTTCTCAGCTGCCACAGCTTGCAGGTCTCTTACCTGTAGGTTTCCTTTTGTGTGTTCATACTCCTCCTTGGATAACATCAGGGAGGGTGCATTGTCTTGTGCTTACAAACTGTCACAATTTGATGCATGTCTTACTGGTTTAGCTCATTAAAGCAAACAGACAGCAGAAAGCAGATTACAACAATCATCTCCTCTCCTGTTTTCCTGCGTCTTCCAGCTCCCCCACCATTCCTGCACTGTATTTTAAGATAAACACCTTTGTCTAACAATTTTAGAAAGAGTAATGGATTACAGCACTGCACTTACACAGGGTTGGCACAGTGGTGTACTGGTAGCTCTGGTGACTGGTATCTCATTGGTCTCAGGTTTGGCTGCAGCACCATCTTAAGATGGGCAGAGGTTTAGTAACATGGTTTTCCTGTGTTGACATGGGCTTCCTCCCATAATGCATTAGAACTGATGATTCAGTTGCTATTTATGGGTATGCATGTGTTCTGTTTGGATTGCTCCTTCTCTTTAGGCCAGAGGGCTTTCAAGATTAAACATCCAACTATGAGGGATGAAGCAACCCCACATATAGCCCATTCCATCTTCAGACCAGGACTGTCTGCTACACAACATATTAACAACGTTTCTGGAACATATTTCATCTGTCTGCAGTAGCCCTTTGCTTGTGTCCTGCACTCAAATCTCAGGCTTGAAACACCAGCTGAAATCCCATTTTCCAGCATGCATGTTTTCCTGCAGTTGTTCCTTTGATGATAAAGGCTGTTTCTGCTCTTCCCAAGGCCAGCGTCACCACGGCGATAGCCTCAAACACGCTGCGGCAAACTCCGCCTAACCAGAGCTGCCGAGCTCCGCTCAAGGAGCGACGCTAGCCCGCGGCACGGGCCCTGTCAGAGTGCAGCAAAACAAGAGACCCTCTGTGCAAAGTTGAAGTTTCTGCACAGTGGGCCGTCATGTGCTTGACAACCGTTCTGTCACTTCATAATGCTGCTCTTTAATAAAACTATATAATAATACACAAAACTATTTGTTTTTCATCTTTGGGCTGCAAAAACTTTACCTTAACATGCATTAGCATCACATTTTGACAAGAAAATATACTGTATGTTCACCTTGGGTGTAACATGTAATTTATTAGTATAATTTACTTAAAAAAAACATCACCACATTTTAATGCTCAGTTTAATGTTCTATTGTGGTTTAAAATGTACTTAATCCTTTGTGTGTCATTGGTTTGTTAAAATGAAAAACGGCGCTCGGTGGACGGTGTTTGCTGAGGATTAATGAAGTTGCTAATCCTCCCTCTGTTGACTTCCTTTCGTGACCATGGCAGTGCCAGTTCTGAGTGGTCGGGCGCTGGCAGCTCCGGTGCCCCGGAGGCTCGGAGGAATCCAACTCGTCTTCCTTACTGCCAGGACTCCCCTCAAAGCATTTCCCTGCAGCGCGGGGGCTGTAGCACTACGCAGCATAGGAGACCCGCAGGACAGGGAACGCTGTGGCATCATCATAGTCATGCTTTAACAAACACCATTAGCATTACTAAACACTCAGCATTGTCCGGCCTGACTCTCCAAACACTTCTCCTATTGTTCCACAAGCTTTTTAATCCTCAGTGAATAAATGTATTTCTTGTTTTTCGTAAAGCCACTTGGAAGGAGATTCTGAACAGTTTGTCATGTATTAGCTGATAAAGAAACAATCAAACCAGCGTGATTACACATTAAAATCTGATGTAGAAGGAGCTACACAAAAATAAAATGCATTGAATTTTATTAAATGGCTCATGCTATACAATGCAGAAACTGTTTTTTTTCCCCACACTCTTTCACTTTGTTCTATCTTTGTTGTAAATAAGCGATGCGGTGATCAATATTAAATAGAGGAAGTGGCGCTTAAATCAGCCGCAGTCCAGCTTCTGCCTGAAACAAAAACCCGTCATTAATTAATGCAGCTTAACCTGACACTAGCAGACAAACAGACAGGTTTTCCTCCTTGTCTTTCAGAATGTGCACGTCCATAATATTCCGCAGGGAGGTTTGCAACTGTAATACCGTACCTGCGATTTTTTTTAGATCTAAAGCAAAGAAAAATCTCACACGAATCAGCGACAAGCTCATTGTTAAGACTGCTGAACAAAACGCCCATACCGCTGACCTTAGTCTTTCGCTGCAAGAAATGCGAGAAGGAAATATTAGTTATGCAAATACGAAAATACTTTCAAGGAGTAACTAACTGTGGGCATTATGCGTCATCTTAAAAGGTGGTAACATGAAACAAATATCGGGTCGGTCTGATTACTGACGCACGCTGGGATCAGTACCACTTCATGTGATGTTCGGTTTGCTGGCTGCAAAACTGATCTCTAACCAGCGATTCCCAAACTGCAATTATCTCTGGGCTTGTGGAGCTCACAGTGTGGAACACAGGCTCACAAATCATGTTTTTCCACATAGCTTATCTTCTGCAGGGTCTCAGGGGGACATGGAGTCCATCCCAAATAGCTAAGGACACCCTGGATAGGGCAGTAACCCATAGCAGGGCACAGTCAAAAACAAACACACACCCAGTCGCAAACCATTGGCAATTTTGAAACATCAGTCAGCCCATGGTGATGATAATTTTCATATTTTCTTTGTAATCTCTTGGCAGTCGGCTTTAAGAGTTCACACTTTCAACTGCAAGTATAAAATAAGAAAAGGAGTACAGCAAAATGATGCCAAGCTCCAGTGTAAGGCAGATTTAATTTTAAATGACACCTTTTGTAAATGGGCTGTTGGGTTATTTGATTTGTGGGGGGGGGGGGGGTTGATGTACCTGAGGTCTCCATTTCTCACTGGCTTCTGCTGGCCCCCATGAATTTTAAGAAGGAAGTAAATCCATCAATGACATTTAAGAACACTGAAGCCCTGCAAAGTGTCCGCTGAGAAATGACCCACACGGAGCCAGTATTCATTTGCAAGTCCACACTGTTCTTTTTCTCAAGCTTCCTGAACTCACGCAGGTTTGGACCTGCATGTAATTTTGCAGTTTAGGCTGCATAGATTTTTTTTCTTTGGTTAACACTGACAACCAGTTTTATAAAGGATTTGCAGAAGGCGGACTTCAGGTAAGGCTCTTCACGTCTACTTCTACAAACATGGCTACTAAGAGGACTTTCTGAGGGAATGAAACCTACTGATTTTTCTTATTAGCCAGGTAACAAAGCATTTTATATTAATTAGATCTAAATTTTCACCTAAAACTTTACAGCACCCACCACCCTGAACAGGGTAAGCAGTTGGATAATGGACAGAGGGACAGACAGACAAAACTTTTCAGCAGAACACAAAGACTGGACAGAGTATGATTCAACAGATCAGTCCACGTGTGGGAGACGTTTGTTAATGCTCACCTCAACAAGTAAATGCTCACCTTGAGAAACTGAACAAATATATAAATGCTATAACCATTTACACATTCCTCAATACCTCAATTCATTTTTATCAATCCATAGCACAAGCAATGGATTATATCAGCACTCACACACTCACTGTACGTAGTTCAAACATGTAAGATATCTCTTTTTTCAAGTCCTCTGTGCATGTAAACAATTAGATATCATCTGTTAGTGCTAGAATGAACAAAAGCGTAGCCATATTGTTATTTTTTGTGGATTTCTATGACTAAATATAATACATTTTTTAAAATATTTGCAACCATTATCGAGAGAAGAGACAAGTACATTTATAAGGGATTAAATTTGCTGTTTTACGCACATGAGCGCGAGATGCAGTGACACTTCTGGCAGTCACTGCGGAACTCAGAGCTTCAGGCACCGTTCCAGCAGGTGTTTGGTTTTTTGCGTGTCGGACGTTAAATGTTTGCTTCTGGTTGAGCCTCTAGAGCCGTTCCGCCACCAGGACTGAGCAGACAGCAGTCAACTCAACAGAGGAAGACCCAAAACACAGAGCTGAAAGTGGGCAGGCAGGACTATGCAGAACTCAAAGGCAGTAACGCCACTGAACCGCAGAGAGAGAATCTTCTAGAACTGGCCAATAATAAACATTGTTCACTGTGATTATCTTACATGTTCGGAGCATTTATATCCATCCATTCGCTTTACTGCCTTATCCAATTCAGGGTCGCAGGAAGCCTGGTGCCCATCGCAGGGAGCACAAGGTGCAGGGCAGGGGACACCCCAGGCAGGGAACATACACGCACACACACTATGGGCAATTTGCAAACACCAATCAACCTAACCAGCATGTGTCTGGACTGTGGGAGAAAACCAAAGAACCCAAACAAAACCTGCCAAGCACAGGGAGAACATGTAAACTCCATGCACACAGGTGGGAATCGAACCCCAGGCCCGGAGGTGCGAGGCGACTGCGCTAGCCACCACACCACCATGCTGATTTATTTATCATTTATTATTTATTTTAATAAATAATCTTACTGTGAAGATGATGTTCTGAATAAATTAAATTTTCCTCCTGTTTAGTACATATTTTTGGTGTTTTATAAAGGAACAGTAAATTATACAGAATTTTATTTTGAACATTCTGCCATTCATAATTTCTAATTTAGATTGCCTGCCTACACTACAATGGCTCGAGAACAATTTTGTAGAAATTATGGCTTTGCAGACAAATTTTGTAGCCCCAACACTGAAGACATTCAATAAATGACAAGGGGTTTATCGTACAAATACTGAAATTGTACAAATACTGAGGAGCCAGTGTGTATAAGAAAATAAAACGCAAAAATCTAGTGAAAGTGAAGAGAAAACTAAACATGAAACCAACAATGATACTTCACAGATGTAAAGCTACAAAAACCGTATGAAGAAAAACAATACGGAAACCTCTGCAAACCTACAATAAATCTTAATGATTGTGCAATTGGTAAGAAACAAACAGTATTAAATATACCTGTTAAGATGCAACTGAGAGGTAACCACGCATCAACACCTCTCATGACATTCAGTTTTCAGCATTCACTCAATAAATTACTCCAAAACCAGGGCTTTGAAAACTGCAAAAGAAACATGACTACAAGTGATAAAGCACTAGAAAATGTTCATGTCGCTGCTCGGCGTCAACTGAGCTTGACAGAATGGTTTTGTTTACAGACAGTGAGCCTCTAAAGAAGCAACTGTTATGCGGCGCAAAGATTATGCAAAGTTACAATGAAAAGCTTTGTCCCAAAAAGCACAATGGCTATACATCAGCCAGAGAACATGTCAGCTCAGTGCTAAATCCAGGGCAGTAAACCGGATGTGGGCTGAATGTTTAGACAAGTTTGTGTCTAAATGCACCTTCCAGCTCAAATGTAGGGCATTGTGACACCAGAACAAACACTGTAAGTCCATTCTGTTACACACACTGCTGAAAACCTTGTTTAAAATTTTAAAGGCCAATTGTTTCCAAATTTGTTTTAAAAGGTGGCAAAAAAGGGATTTACCCTTACCTTTGAATATACTCAGATTTAGTTTTATAGCTGTTCATGTTCTATTCTAAAGGGGATCAGGAAATCAGACTTTATAAAACATTATTAAAACTCAAAGCCATAACCACAACTCAGAAACATCATCTGTCCATTCCCACTTACGGTCCTCTGTTCATTCCCACCCACATTTCTCTGTCCACTCCCACTCACTGTCCTCTGACCATTCCCACGCACGGTCCTCTGTCCGTTCCCACACATGGTGCTCTGTCTACTCCTACTCACTGTCCTCTGTCCATTCTTACCCACAGTCCTCTGTCCATTCACATTCACAGTCTTATGTCTGCTCCCACTCACTGTCCTCTGTCCACTCTTGCTCACAGACCTCTGTCCACTCTTGCTCACAGACCTCTGTCCACTCTTGCTCACAGACCTCTGTCCATTCCCGCTCACAGTCCTCTGTCCACTGTCGTTTACAGTCCTCTGTCCACTCTCGATCACAGTCCTCTATCCGCCGACATTCACATTTTCCTACTGTCATCAACACTCTGGGTCTCACCTTTCAACACTTGCAAATTTTACCTATTGCCTGAGGACAGGAGAGATATTTCTATGAGTATAATACAATTCCAAAGCCATTTCTTCGAAAATGTCAACTCCCCACATGATGACTCACTTTTACTTGAATCTAAACCATCACAGCCCTCAGATGAATGAGCAGAATGGAAAATGCAAAAATGAATACAAGAGCCTTGCTACAATATCAAGTACCGCTTCACCGTCTTTTCCAGAAGAAAGTCAAGGGGTACAAGTGGACTGATAGGTAGCAGAGATCACAACCCATGACACTGTCCCATTAGAGGAAGTGCCCACAGCATCTCACAAGGAGAAAAGCTAATCTGAGAACATAGAGCAAATGTGTCAGTTTTGCATAACTGTACTTTTAGGGACAAATTATAACAATAACAGATAATGACAACAGAAAATACATTTGATGTATCTTAAAAGTACTTACATAATTAGGACTTCTGTTCCTTAAATTTCGTGCAACTGAAAGCCCTATTAAGTCATCTCTACATCACGACACATGTATGTGATTTATTAGAGCTACTTAAACCAGTTCAGCGTGCGCAGGAACACAGGTCTGCAACTAGCAGAACAGACGAAGGCTCGGTTAACGGCGAGCAAACACTCTAACAAAGTGGTCGATGACGTTTACATACCATCTGCTTCAAGAGCACAAAGAAGTGTTTGTATATCTTACAAAAAAATCACAATGAAACAGACGGCAGGTTCAGGACTCAGCTACGTTTATACATAGGTCTGCATTCTCCTTTGTGCTCGCGCATTCGCTCGCTCTCTCTCTCTCTCTCTCTCTCTCTCTCTCACACACACACACACACACACACACTCAAGTCATTTAGAACGTGAACTCAAAGATCGAACTTTACACACTTTGCCGTGATTCAAAAGGAAACTGTCTTCAGGCAACTTAATGGCATTCAATTACTTTAAACAGAAACGTTCAAAGTGTTAAATGTACTTCTGCGAATTCCTCCCATTTAATTTTCAATAATAAAAGCTTCCAACAGAGTGGATTATTCACCGCTCGCTTCAAAAGCCAATGCGTTCATTACAGTTTGCTGGAAAATGCATTCATTTTCTGGTTAGCTGTCAAACATGTCCAAAACTGGCACCTCAACAGGAACATCCACACAACCCTTGAAGGGTTTAATTTGAGAAAATAAAAAAAAGTAAAACAATCAAATCTATTGACGTGAACAAGAAGTACTAGTACAAGATACAAAAACAAATATTCTTTCCTTTTTACAGTCATTGACTTTCTCATTATGCTCGAGACAAAGGAAATAGAAATTAACTACCATAAAACATTTATCAGAAATCAATGTCTTTATTCACACCCATTAAACGGTAGCCATATTGTGCTATGCAGAATGGAACAAATTAATGTACTGCAATGGAAATTAGATGTTCTGAGGTGTTAAAAATGTTAGATATTTCAATATTTACTATTGTGTTTTGTTGTCAAGTAGAAACATTTATACAAAAATAAATATCTTAACAATGGTATTAGCAAAAATCGAGAATACTTTTAACAGATAAAATATTATGCTTAAAGCAAGAGCACCAAATAATTACTATAACCAGCCAACATAAACTCTATATACCATTACTAACATTCATTGTTATTGCTCTACTCTTAATGTTTGTGTTGTTAGGAAGGGTTATATAAATTCATAATGATCACTTTATCTATTTTTTTTTAAGCTTTTTAAAGCAGCTTTGCTCAAATGGTTGTTCACTTATTCATTTTTATCACACCTGTCGAGGCAGTATAGCTATACATCTGCACACTAAATAACGTCAGCTTAACACTGGTCACACTGGACAAACAGTAAGATTCCCAGATGGGATTTGTTTTTTTTTTTTTTTCTCCTCCAATAACCACGTCACTTGTTGAGGACTGGCGCCACCAACTCCTGAGTCACTGGAAAGATGCTGCTTCTGGCTTGAAAAAAATCACGACTCCCAACACCCAGAAGCCAACTCTATAGGCTGCACACGACACTAAGGCTCCGCCTGCCACCAGCACTGACTGCAACCCTGATATCAGTCTTGGATACAACGCCTCACCCACCCCCCCCATCTCGTGTGCCTGGGTGACCTGACTGCTCGGGGGGGGTGAGAGGAACCTAAAGCCACCATGAACCGGGACCCAACCAGATACATACACAAAGGCAGTGATTAACAAGATCTTGGGTCACTAGTCCAGATGGACACACCAGATATACTGCCAGGCTCAGCACGATTCCAATCTTACAGCCTCACCATATTGTAACAGTTGCATCAATGGCACAATAAGCCAAGACGTAATATGTATAAGAATAAAAATCATTTAGGAACATCAAGCGATGCAACCATTTAACTACACCACAGAGAATCTGGGTAATGAAATTAAAAATGCGATTTACGACGAGCTATTCAGCTTGCGTTCTTTTCTTCGTGGTTGACATTAAAGGAAAGCTGCAGACGCACTCAGAATTGCACTGCTCCCGCTGTGAAGCGTGTTTCTATTGCCAAGACAGAGACAAAGACACTTGAGTGACATGCGTACCAAATCAAAAGCAAGTGTTCTGGCTCTGAAAGTATTTCATTTTTTCATTTTTTTCCCCTTCTATTGCTTTAAAAGTTTCAAAAGAACGTTTGGGATGAAAAAAACAGTACAAACTGTACAGAGAATTTTATCTTTATATATATATATATATATATATATTTAGTGTTCAGGTGTGTGGGACCCGTTTTAATGTTTTTTCAATGTTTTTTCAATGTTTCAACAATTCAAACACCATACAAGGGTTATACATATATGTGTGTGTGTGTGTGTGTGTGTGTGTGTGTGTGTGTTTCTGTCTGTGTATGAGGAATGATGTTTAAACTGCAAGACTCAAAGCTGGGGTATTACTGCCACTTCAGCTCCAGAAGAGCAGAGAATTCATTATGTGCTCATCCAGTGTGCTTTCACTGTCTTCACAGATTTACACACAGCACTGCCACTTATGCCCAGCCTCCCATAATTCACCTTGGAACGAAGAAGCCAGAAATGATGGTGTGAACCCAGAAAAGGCCGGGCGGGAGATGCGGATAATGGCACACAGAACAGACAACATCTGACGCTTCGCGGTGAAAATGTACGCGCCACACATCACCATGCTCCCTTCAGTCGTGCGGTCTCACCCTCAGTGCAAATAAACAGCGATTAAAATTAATACTGTTTCACAGGCTCTGTAAACAGGCTAACCCCTAAACAACAAGCATTACCACCAGTGACCCCCATGTGATCCTGATGCGCTGGGATCAGTCGAGAACCTCACATGCTACATCATGCTGGTTCCCATCACTTTCAGGATGTTGGCGGCGTGTCTTTTTGACGCAGAAAACATCTGAGTTTATTTTCATGATGTATTGTTCTCTGAGAAAGGGTCGGCCGCAGTCAGATCACGGGGTTCTCCTGGCACTGCTCTGTGAAAGAGGAGGGGTCCTCAATGGCGTAGGTCCGTTCCTAGCAGTCCTAAAATCTCCAGCGATTACACGTCCACCCTAATAAAAAGTCAAAGTAACTGTGAAGTGGAGCTGAAAGGCAGACAAGTGACACCTGTCACTATCCACAAAGCTAAACACAGCTAAAATCTCCCTTACACTGAACTATATGAAATGAGGTTGAATAGTAAATGCCAGTCAGTTTCATACAACGTGTAATGCCACTGCTCCGTTATGTTCTGGCCTGCTATACAAACCACAGGATTGTCACATATCATAATATATTGTAAAAAACTTTATACTAGTAATAATAGTATCCATATTAAAAAGGGAGTCCGTTCAGACAGAGGCAATTTTTTATTACTGTTATAACATGAATATGGCAAGCCTTGGAAAAACAAAACTCACTTTTCCGTTTCAGTTCTCTCTCTCTCTTTTGCTCTGTCTGTCTGTCTGTCTGTCTTTCTCTCTCTAACTCTCAGGACACACACTGTTCCTCAGATCAGTTCTACAGTACTTATTTCAAACTTCTGTTTTCTAGTCAGAACAACAATGATTGTGGCTTACTCAGAGTCATGGATTGAAACGCTTAAAAAAAAGGAGCAATTACCCAGAAAAAACACAACACAACATGGAAGATGATTCAAAACAGCACATATGTGCTAGAATGGTCTGGGGCAAAAGTCACATTTGTTTGCACCCCCCTACAGGAGAATTGCAGGAGGACAATGACTGGAGACCAGACACGTCATTAACAAGCAACTCTGCCTGTACATGCTAATTGACACACAGAGAAGACTCAACAACTGCTGTGGTTGTTCGTCTTATCCACACAATCCTGCTCTGCCCACAGGTGCCCACGTGGTGGAGAATAACTGAAGATGACCAGCAGGATGGCATCTGATTCTGCAACTCTCTAAACCAGCGTGGGTCAAGAGGTACAAGACAGGGAATGGGAAACCACCACCCATTAATGCTTGAGAACTGAGGGTGGGTAATGTGGCTGCCACATGGAACAGGTGATTATGCAAGCAGATGTGCCTGAGGGGGTTGGGTTATTACATGCCAGAAAAGAGCCAAAAAAACATGGAAGTGTAGGCTTGGGTACAGTTATAATCACACTTCTGCCACCAATAAACATGCAGCAACTGAACTTATCTTAGGAGTTCACAGCAGAAAGAAGAAAACAAATACGTACACCCAAAAATATTTCACAACTCTTTTTATACTGCCTAAATGCTTTGCTATTGCTATCTGTTACACAGCAAAAACGTTATTGCAATAAGGGCTAATCCATCACTAACTGTTATGTAAACACAACTCATTACTATGGATATACTCTTCAAAATAAAACATGTGTTTTCCCCAAACATAATAAACACAGAATACATCACAGGGAATCTGACTACCTGCTGGCATTTTAAATTGCGAATGGGAACTGCATATCCCCCCCCAACACCTATACAGTGAAATAAAGCAATATGATACAACACACCTCCTGTCCCCCATTGTGAGATTAACATATGATGGCATATAAACCTAACCCTTTCCCCAATGTGCTTCAAAAAACGTACAGAAAACCACTGCAAAACTTTTCACAAAAGCACACAGAATACATACAAAATGCAAAGCATTATTTTCTCATGCTGATAACTTCAGGCAATATACCACTCTGATATTTGCATCTGACACATCTGTAATGAAAGTTCAAATCCAGTTTGGGTTATAAACAGCTTAGTCTGTTTACCATATGGCAGTTTCTCTCTCTCTTGCTCTCTTATGCGTACACACACACACACGCACGCGCGCACACAAACACACACACACACACACACACGCAAACCGAAAAAGTCAAATTACACTCAGTTCTACAGCATTCCAAAATCACTTTCTCTCAATATATCTTTTGACCTCTTTTCCTGTTCGCACATTTGCTCTTAATCAGAGACACAGGAAGCCGGTTGCAGAAGTGCAAAACCATTTGTTTTGTAGTTGGTGACCATGCTGTACATGATGTTCAAACTCACATCGTTACATTTTGCTTGCATTAACCTGCAGTTCCACTTCAGTATTGCATCCACAGAGGGATCTCTGAATTCCGATCCATTCCCACAGTTCAGCTCAGGTCAGATTCCAAAACAGGCACTCCGTCACGTCCTCCTCCTACTCCGGAATATGACACCCTCACCTCATGCTTGGCACGTCTTATAGTTGAGATGCTAGGACACTGATCCCTCAATGGGCCACTCCCATTGGCTGCAAGCCTGCTCTGTAACTGATTGGCACACAGATGTGGGCAATGCGTGTGTACGTTTGTGTGTTTTCACGGATGTGCACGGGTATGCACGCATGTGTGTGCGATTGTGTATGCACATACATGGTTGCGAATGTGTTATCTACCCACTTATTTACAGGAAGCGGAAAGGACTACATTTCCTTTGCTGCTTGTCAGCAGATTAAATCATGGAACACTTTATTTATGACAAATTGAAATTTCAATGTATTCTGTCACCTTAAACCATGACACATCTACACATATTTAATATATGGGTTGAGGTCCATGATATATACTTACAGTCATCCGCCCGACGACAAGATGTTCCCTCGGCATAAGATCATGTACGTGATAAATACACACGAAAAATTACTTTTAAAAACGTAAATTAAAGTGTGAGCCCATTAGAATGAACGCAGAGCGCTATCCATTAAATTTGCATTATTGCATATGGTAATGATCTCCTAGCCAGCTTCAACTGACCCAGGTGGACATTGATTCAGATGAGAGCTGTCTGATTCAAGCAGAAAACAGAAAGACGACACAAATGGGAGGACAAGCATAGCGGAGCGTGAATCGCTACAGTAGAAATCAGGACAACAGCCTGATCGGTCCTCCAAAATCTTCATCTTAGACGCTGTGTGCTGTACAGAGTCAATTTCAGCCTTTATACATGATGTACAATCTAATGCTTCATTTTAAGTATTTCGGTTTTTCCTTTTTATAGAGTTCTGCTGTCACGCCCAGTAATGATCCAAAGCAATTTTGAAAGAAATAATTTCATATACAGCAGGGTAACTACAGTGTTGTCCAAAATTCTCAAGCACAACACTTACATTAGGACTATCCATCATACAAGCACACTTTATGACCGTAGAAGCACCATTTGCCTTGGTGAGTCACACATTCGTCACAATTGAGTAAAACCTCTGAAGAAAGGGAGGGTTACCCTGGAGACAAGCTCTTTCTTTACCCCACTCCAACTTATTTTTATATAGTGCCCTTCCTGTAATTGGCTCAAAAGGCAGCACACTGAAAACAACCAGTACAACCAAATATAACCAGTGTTCAAGGTGTACAGCACGCTAAACTAATATACAGTAACGACAGTAAAACGTCATACCTGAGTGACTAGTGGCTCCAACAGCCGTTCCACGGTCAGAGTCCGGATCTCCAGGCTCTTGGGGTCCCACTTCAGCAAGATGGGGGATGTCGCCGTCGTCATGACTCCTGCGAACAGAAACGAGGCGAACGGTGAAGGACGCTCAGCAAAGCATACCACTGGATTATGTGTGCTGGCTGCTCTGAAAGTGTGATTCACAAAACAGAAAGCTGTTCCGGTTGGGAATTTCGCAAATTTTTCTTCACAGTTTGTTTGTGCTCTAGGTATCTACACTGTTTAACTGCAAAATGACTTCAGACCAGCAGCTGTGCTGGGTCACTTGGTGCCCTTAAGCAAGATTACATTTGCCCACCCCTACCCCACATGTTTGTGTGCTGTTCAGCCGGTGGCGCCCCTATGGATGAACGGTGCCCCTATCATTTACCTATACTGCCTATGCCCATGGCAGGCTCTGGCCAGCTCTGCTTCTGACAACAACATTTCTCTGTTAAAATATTATACAATCCAAGTGATAGCAACATCAGAGAGAAGGAACATGAGAAGCTTGAGAAATACCAAGGGCTGAGAGAAGAGCTAGAAAAGATGTGAAAGGTGAAGGCAATAGTGGTCCCCATGGTAAATGGAAAACATGGGGCTATGACCCCCAAACTGGGAGAGTGGCTCCATCAGAACCCAGGAATAACATCTGAGATCTCTGTCCAGAAGAGCACAGTCCTAGGAACAGCTAAGATACTGCACAGGACCCTCATGTTCCCAGGTCTCTGGTAGAGGACCCAAACTTGAAGGAGACAGACTGCCCATAGGGGCAAGTGGGGAATTATTATTTTTTAATATTTCCACTGATAACAGTGTGTTTAAAATTGCACTGGTGTCAAAATCTCTGATTCCCGAATGGTGGCACAGCATCCAAGAAAATCATATTTTTTCAAGTTCTGAGATGCACATGTACATGAGCTATTTACCAGAACATCCAGCCTGTAGTTCGCACTTACTCTCACTACCAAGGTGCTGCATAACTGCTACATTCCAAATACACATGAGTAGTTTTCACTACAGGACAACTGAACCATTAGCTAGGGAGTTAACATGCTTTCTCAGGTCTGTAATCATCACCAGATCTGTCACATGTACATATTTAATTTTTTGTTGCATATATATTTTTGTTCATAACTGCGTACAGTGCCAATGAGTAAGGTGAAACCCAGCTGGGAGGGTGACAGAAAGTTGTCACTTGTTTGCGAGCACGCTTGTTGCTAAGAGATGGTAACTGTCATCCAAACGCACTCCCATGAATATTCATGTAGGAATAGGCAAGACGCATAAATCCTCACATAATACGGAGGTGAGATTTTAAGTTTGACATAAAAATGCAACAGCAAGAAACTCAATATAAATCCTTTCAAATTTTGTAAAAACTTTGTAAACACAAGGTAAATTTGAAGCCAAATTCATTTAAAAGTATAGCTGGTCAGGGTTAAACCTGTTGTAGGGTTAAACCTGTTGTATCGAGTATAATGCAGGTTTAATGTTAATTTCAGGTGAGAGTAAGTACACACACACACACACACACACACACACACACACACACACACACACACACACAGTATACAGTATACATATTAAATACTCAGTACTCAATGTAATTTATTCAATATCTTCCAATAACAAAAGATGAATACAAGTCACATATACATTTTTGGCCCCTCCGGTATATGCATACAGTATGAATAGAATATGTCAGCATATAGAATAATATACAGACACATATATAATCCCTATATAATAACAAAATTATATGGTGATTTTCGTAGATCAGGAAAGTTCCCTGTAGACCATAACAAAACAGAAATCCCACAAATATCACGCCCCCCTCAACAACCACCACAAGCAGGTGTCAAAAAACAAAAGCCAGTGGGCAGTAGCCAACCTCCACACAGCCCCTCCCCCAGGGACATCCCCTCCCCCAGGAACAAAGCAGCCCAGCAGTCCCAGGAGTCTTTGGTCCACAGTTTGACCCCCCCATTCATCTCATGTCTCGCTTTCAACCACAGTCATGAATCCTCAAAGCCGAACAGGGCGACAGTTTACAGAAAATACTATTAATACCACTGGATGAACAGGATTCTGAAGAACCGCCTCTGTCTGCGATGACACTGCCTAGGTTCCGCTGCCACTTAAGTAATTCCTTTGGCCTACATATCTCGTTCCTTTCAGCAGCCGCGAGTATAGTCGGAAAAGTATGGGTACAAAGCAAATGCCTTCCCTTTGAACTAAGGTAATATATGCAGGTGGATTTTCACAGGGAAAAATTTCTGCCTTCAAAACACAAGTGAGAAGTGCACAATATAACATCTGATTTCAAAGTTGTACTCCAGAGTTGTTAATAAATAAACATTCTCTTTAATAACCAATTATAATGCACTGCATTATGTTTCATGGCTGCTGTTTTTTTTTTTCTTTTTCCAAGCGTCACACTTTAATATGTTAACTGTCAATCAAATTGTAATGGAAAATGGAAAATGTGGAAATTTATGACCAGAGCGCAGACTTTGAAGTTCAGTGGGGGGAAATTCTGCTCCAGAGCAAGCCGTCTGATGTTCCTGTACATGTAGCTGATCTGGATCATGTGTACCACAGTAACAGGGGGCATAAACTTTACAGTCAAGACTGTGTGTTCACATCCCACTAAGTGTCTCCTGTTCCTTGCAGTCAATATAATCAGTGTGCACAGCATTAACACTGTGCAAAGGACGATGTAACAAACCAGAAATTATTTTGCGACATGAATGTAAAATATACTTCAATTAATCTGTGATGGGACGGTGCCCTGTCCAGAACATTCTTTGCCTTGCACCCTAGGCTGCCTGGGATAGCATCCAGGCCACCCGTGACCCCAATTGGGATAATCAGTTTGGTAATGGATGGATGGATGGTTTTCAGTTAATTTTGGAAATAACTCTGTCATGAGCAAAGGCATGTCACTGAATAACAAGCAGCTGTTTAAATAATACAAAAATAATTTGCATAGGAGTTAAAAAATAACTAATGCCCTTCTTTATACAATCACATTTTCCTATTTATGCATCATGAAAGGAAATTGAATCAAAGACATCAGCCAACAAAAAAATTACATTACTGCGCTTGTCTTTTAGTGATTCAAAATATATAATAATAAATTACATATAATACATGTTTAGCATATTTACTAAGTGCCAATCTGTCTGTTCTTCTGTATAGACAGGTGGGCTGTTTTTTCACTTACTGGTTCTAGACACCGACAGTGAACATCTGAAGCTGTACCCAAAAATATGGTGCTTTTCCTTAATTGGTAGAATTTTCTAGAAACCAGCAGAAACTGCCCCCTCCTCCTCCCCCAAACCACTCAACAAATTACTAAGTAGCACAATGTGAGTTAAAAATTCCTTTCATGTATTGTATAAATGTAATGAGCAGCGAGTAACAACATATTCATATATAATGAGGGATGTGCACTACAAATTGAGGGGAAAAAATGGCTTAAATGTTACAGAAAACCAGTTTTTAAAGTCACAGGTTCTTGAACTCTGCCCATAACTGACCATATCGTGACCCAGATAATTAAATCGATGCTAACTCACAACAGAAGAGCTCCACTTTACTTTTAATTGATCCAGTAAAATACAAAGGTGTATAAATTAGTGTCAGTTAAAGTTGGGGGAGAGATTTGTATGGGCAATGCAAATAATGATGTTGGTTCATTTTAGTCAGTCAGTGTGACAGTTTCAACAAAACAAAAGCAAAACAATTTTTCGATGTGAAGGTCTCATTTAATATTAGCTACGCTAGACATATGAATTCAAGATTAACTTCTGAATTACAATGTCGATTCTCACTGGAGCAAAAAAGCAATAATATCCGTCACGTAAGCGACTGAGGCAGAATGTTTCAACATTACACCATAACTGGTGCTTAACCCAACGTCAAATCCAACCTTGATGTTCAAATACATTTCACAAAACAGAAAAAAACTTTTTAAATGCACATAAATACAACTGACATTTAATAACTACCAAGAAAAAACCACTAATAATCTTGCCTCTTAAAATAAAACAACCTTCAAGTTGGAGTGCAAACGCAATTTATGATGTTTGATGGTATCTTTACGCTTCACCCTGCTGCTCGCTTCAACACCCAGTGAAGCAGAAGTCAGCAGGTATCAGTGTGTGCTCAGTATTCCCGTTGTTCCTTAATTGCCTTTGTGGTGGCCCATTTCTGACCACATCTTTAAAGGGTTTTACAGTGAAGTGGCAACGCGCCCCGGCTTGCGGCGAAGGCACTCCTGGCAAACGTGTCTCATTTTGAACATGTCACCGGAGACCGGAACAGAGAAGCAGCATCAGGTGACAACAGAACAAAGCTATAAATTCATGCATTCTACAAACTAAGCAGAAACAGACACAAAGAAACATATATATCCTGTTGGGCACTTTTACTGTGTTTCGTTTTTTTTTCAAAAAGAAACTCCAGCAGTGAAATTGGCACTGTCATTAGTGCTTTCAATCATTTGTACCATAGACATGTTTGGAGTTAAATGCATATATCTTTGTTGTAAAAGGTAAAATAAACAAGCTACGCCTTGTATCTGAATAAAAATCATATAGGCGCTGGATCTGTATATTTCTGGAAATCCGAGTACAGCATGTCATCATATAAACACATTCATGAAAACATGCCATCTCTCTGTGTGCAATTGAGAACACCGCGCATGACTTCATGGTGGCATGTTATTGATTAAAACGAAAATACTTCAGAACTCAAGGGATACACTACTTCAGCAATGAATCAATGAAAAACCTGTCAGGAGCTCTTCACATTTCTAACTCCCAATTGAGCAAATTACATAACAGGGCACATTGTGTGAATGTAACAGTACTGAAAGAGACTAAATGCTTTCTGCAAGTCGGGTATAATGACACAAAATGTTCTTCCACGCTTTGCTTTTTGCTTAAAAGGCACTAGCAAATCAGTCACATTTCAGTGCACCGAAGGTTCAGTACAAGCACGTGAGAAATTCTTACTTCCAGGATAATTTGTAAAAACTCCATTCCATAATTATGTCTTACAGAGACACAGATTACCAGTTCAGTCAATAAAACTAAAGAAAATGCTGTCACTGACTTGGAACAAGGTGAGACCGCCTTAATTTATGCGACTGCAGAATATGTTGCTGCTAAAATTTATTGAAAAAGCATAGTAAAAAAAATATTTATATATATATAATAAAAATGAAGGTAATCTAATTTAAATCTGAATCATGAACATAAAACAGAATTAACGTGTATTTTGACAAATTATGTGAATGAATGCTGGACTGGAACAAATAAATTTAGAATGATGAAATTTAATTAAACCAGTATTCTTACATACTATTAACATGAACGTTGTGCTGTCAGTTCCCTTTGATGCAATAAGCGCATAGATCCTGCAATACACTGACGTCACTCGATGTAAGTTGGCTGCTACGCAACATCAGTCTTACAGAACGCCCCTGAAAAAGACTACTGTTTTAAACATGCAAAAGAGGGCAATAATCAAGAAGTTTAAATGCATGCAATTAAGCCTTTTGGCAATAAAACTTTATCAAAATATTAGCTATATGGATTTAAGTACATATGATGATGCTGTGCTGCAAAAATATTATTTTGTCACGTAAAATTAAAAACATTTGACCTCCAGCCAGTGTGTGTCACTGTTGTATTATGTCTGGTAATACGATGGCTCATCATAGGGTTAACTGGTAGCGTTATAAAACAAGAATATAATGTTAAAAAAGCCCACGAATATAGGATTGTTTAAATGTGCAGTATCCCTCATAATAAAAATATGAATTGTCCTTTTATAGGCAAATTCTACTCTTGGACAACAGATATATAAGATTAGCAAATCAAGTGATCGATCTGAAAATGAAATCTTCTTCTTGGATTTACACATCAGATGTGGAAAGCCATTGTCTGAAGAAATACCTTTTGTAATATAGTCTTAGTTTCTCCCTGTAGAAAAGTACACCAGCATGAGACACCACATGGTTATACAACAGTGAAAAATCCACACAATTTTAGACACAGGAGTGGCTAGTATGTCAAAGACTGACCCCCGTTAAATCACATTACATATATGTAGAGTCCTTTCAAGAGTGGATAATGTGTGGTATTGACAAGTGTTTTTAAAATGTCTATGTTCATTTTATTCTTATTTTTCATACTTCAAAATACATCTATCTAGAACCTAAGATGAATCTTGATGCTGTGTCATCCATATCTCATATGTCTGCTCTTGTATACTATGGTTCTGTTTAACACCATTATACAGCTGTCATTCAAAGGCACTGCAAACACCATTTTCTTGTACCTGCAGGTCTTAGGAAATTTCCCAGCCTTCAGTGTGACACTAATGGAATTTAGTGAGGTCAAAAAATAAAGACAAATAATACATTATTAGCTACAATTAACACTCTCTTAGCAATTCACACAACAATGTCATGCTGACTACTTATTCCTAATCACGATTTTGTGTTACAGTTTAACAACAGCGTAAGCAGAATTCTCAAGGGAAAAAAATGGTGAGACATGACATCTGTGTCATGTAGATATCAGTTATGTCAGGAATTCATTCGGTTTTCAAAGCCTTTTTAAAAGTTAGAACTTTTCAGGATGCCAACACTTCTCCATGTATGTCACAAATTTGTGTTTACCTAATGCTGCCCCCTCTAAATTCTACTTGCTTCTAGTTAAGGGTCTTCTTCAAGGTAACTTCCAACTGAACATCTCGAGGGGCTTTTAAGTATTTAAGCACCTGGTGTCCCCCAGACCCCAATGTGCACCAGCAAATTGCTGTCACTCAGGCTGCTCTTTCTCAGCCATGTTCACACTTTGACAGGCAGTGGTGGAGATTCAACTATGGGTCTCCCTGAGGGACACACTGAGCAACTTCAAAGACATGACAGAGTTAAAAAAAAAATTAAATAAATCATGTTTCGGTTTCCAGCCTGTCATTCTGCTCGGTGAGCGTTATCTTTACAAATGAACAAAGACAGACCACTTTCAATGAGCTGGAGACCATTTTCTTCTCCCTTTCAGTTTCGGCAGTCGTGATGTTTAAAACGATTCTTTCAAACTTCTGAAGATGATGTGTAGGAATTTCTATTCTTCACTAATGTCCTGCGCTTTACTGAATTTTTTTTTCCCTGAAACGTTTCTCACTGACCAGAGAAAAGCCGCAACTGCTATTCAGGAACTCCTAATTATTTTAAAATTGTCATTACTCTTCTGCTCTACGTCCTGATGACTAAAACTTGTTTTAACTTGCTCTTCATTTGAGCTGTTAGCTACAATAATTTTTTGACTGTTGCTGTCATTAAAACCAAGTCATAAAAACACATGTGCAATGAGCCATATTTTCTTAGGCTACCGAACTTGTGTGGGGTTTTGTTTAAATAGGCTGTGTTCCTCAGTGCATTGCTTGGTGATTAATGGGCGTTTCTTCGCTTTGCTGTGCTCGTCAGTTGATCGCTCGGGTTCCCTGACACGCGTGGGATGTCGGTACCATTATCGTGTGCTCGCTCTTCATTTCTCATTATGCCACCATCACCGTACCTGCATTTGAGCTCTTCCCAAGAAATCCTGTCACTAAGAGCACAGTTGCGGGTATTCTGTGCCACAGAGTGATGGAGGAAACACCAGCAAGGAATCAGACGCACGTGTAGCGAAAACACAGCACGGCGTCTTACTGATGACGCAGTGCGAATATGCAAGTGACTCAAAATAGTCATATGGAAAACAGCACATAAAGATGCTAGTAGAGAATTATCACTTTGCGATATCGACTTCCTTTTCAGTCCTACATTATTAGTATAAATTCAGGTTCGGTAATTAATGAGAATAATAGGAAGATTGTCCACAAGCAACCAAGGGCAAGGGTCTAATGTTGTTATTATCAAAGCAGAACTGTGGATATTTATTTAACTCCCCCCAGAATGTCAAGTCCTTCCGTTACATATTCATTTCATCACGCTGGATATTGAATTTTTATACCCAAGTTTTAGCCTACTGCATGGATAAATACCTCCAGAGCCGGCCCTGGACGTACAGGCAATTGCTAGGGGCGCCGTCTGTTCATAGTGGCACCACTGGGTGGAATTGGTTGTAATGTAAGGGGCAGCAGCTAAAATCATGCCTAGGGCACCAAACTGGTCAGGGCTGACTCTGAACACCTCTGTGGTTACACAGAAATGATTCAATCCGAAAAAGACTTCATAGATTAAATACTGGTAATCTCACAGCGTCAGGAATTAAAGAAACACACTGGGGCAGTTATATACTTTAATGTCTACAAATCATTAACCTTAGGTCTCGTTTGTACAGGCATACCTCACTAGGATTAGGATTAGGGTTAGGGACAATACCACCGCTGTAATGCAAAAACCGCTTTAACGCGAAGCAACGACATTTTCCCCACGCACCAGTGTGTGTAAAACTCTACAAACTAAATGCGCAATAACTCTGGCCTATAAAACCCTGAAAAGCAAAACTAATGTTTACTAAATGTCCGAGGATTTTTTCAAGATCAGATGTTCGAGCTGAGTGCGCGGTTTCAAATCCATGAAAATAAACGAAAAGCAACGCATTACCGGAGCGCCATGAAGCGGGGTACTACTATGTAAGGTTATAATTTGTTTTAACTTTACTATTCACTAATTCTGCTAATACGTCAAGCAAACAGTGGCCTCAGTCTATACAGAAATGTAATAATGGTTATAGTCTGCGAGACATTTTCCACACTTTCTATGCTCTACAGCTTTTTAGCGCCCTATTGCGATATGCTTCACTATTTTACAATGGCTTAGTGCAGAAAATGTACATTCAACTTTACTGTTTTATAGGATCATTAAAAAACATATAAGAAATACAACGTTCTGTGTCTGCATGGTTAGGCAGTTAGAATGAGAAGCTTTCCCAGTGCAGAACAGTAAAGGTCACAGCAGCAAAAGCATGCTGAGATTTTGTGAGCAGGACATGCAGCGGAACCAGTTCTGGCTGCAGAACCCAGCAAAGCCATACAAAGCCTGAGCATGTGAATTTGATGTTGAGTTTGCTGAGCCCAAGATAAGTCGGTGTGCAGTGCAGATCAGGCGGTTGCACATTTGCTAGATCCAAAAACTGCTGAAGGACGGTGAATGGTGAAGGAGCACAAAAGAGAGGGAAATTTGGGATTGCAAGTCTTTCACGGAGACGTAAATTCATATTGCTCGAAAATGATTTTGAAATAATGCTGTTTGTTGTCATGCCAACTAAACCAGAACCCTCACAAGGATTCGGTGCTCCGAAAAAAAGCTTGTAATTAAAAACAACAGCAGGTGGCTACGGTTGTAACAGATGCAAAGAAAACTTCAGGCCAGAATTTATGCTTGTTCTGAGGTGAAAATGACTAGATTTGCATTTGTTATGAGAAAAGTTTAGTTCTGTGCTTTTATTACAATACACCACAGCACACGGAACAAGATAACACAAATATTACACAAACATGGAAGGAGACATTTTTTCTTTTAGTTCAACATACGCTGAATATTATATGAGAGCTAATTAGTGAACTAAACAACAGCACCACAAGAAATTAAAGGATTCTGCTGCGAGTGTATTTGTATAACCAATTTGTTTAGAAATTTAACGTAAAGGTAGAACACAGTGCTACCTTAAAATATATAAAATATATGTGGCTCATGCAGGAATTGCTTGTTATTCCGTCAAAGAAGCCCGCTTGACACCCATGAGCTAAAATATAGCACAAGAATTTCATGGCAGCACGTCAGACATCCCGCAGACAGAAACTTAAGAAAAATGAGCGCATCTCTTTTATGTAAACATATTTCTTGCACTAAAAATAATATTCAAATAAGACCTTCAGTCAGTAATCCACAGAAACACCACTACTCTATTGCACTACAGAAATTCAAGATTTTTTCTTTTCCCTTTCTTGTCTTCACCTTCCCCGGTGTACGGTCATATTATGGCATTCCTCTAAATTGCTGATGCTGTGACAGATTATACATAAAGCCTTTTAAAGCCTGTTAATGTGCAGACTGCCCTGATAAAATGCACACTCACAGTTCTTCTTTAAGCTTTAGCTGAAAATACTTGTTCCAGGGTAAGTATGGGAAAGGTTTATAGACAGTAACCTTATGCAACAATAGAACCTATATTGTATATATATAGGTTCCCTTTATGTTGGTAGTAATAGAATGTTTCCACAAATTATCCTGCAAAGTACTTTTGTTTGAATCAGAATGCTTTAAAATAAATTAGGCCCACTGATTTTACTGGAGTGCCAGTTATTTCTGATGTCATTCACATAACTATGTAAATTATAATGTAGGAGGGAGGGCAAAGAAGTGGCCAAGATTCCAGATAGAGTGACCCTGGGTTCCTCTTGTAAGTTGTTGGCTCTGCCAATGTTGTAGGAAATTACTCCAGCACAACACTACCCCACCCTATGTTAAAATGACTCTGTAGATGAACTGGAGTCTAACAAGGTTAATTCCAAGGTGACCTTCAAAATTTGCACTTAAAATGCTGCAAAAAATAATAAAAAAAATCTGAGCTCAGCATCACTATCTTGTTGTCCAGTGTTACTCCGCCATAATTCACTTAAGCAAATATCTACAGTTATGACCTTTAGAGGGATATTGGATATCACAGAAAGGCAATAACATGCTGTCCAATGTCTCTTCACTAGTGAACTATTGGACACTACATCATCCACCCATCAATTTTCCATACCATTTATCCCATGTAGAGTGTGTGTGAGTGTGTGGGGGAGTTTATCCCAGGTGTCTCAGGGAATGATCAATCAATTGATTCAAACTGCCAAAAAAAAAAAACCACACAAACCAAATCTAAGGAGGTTTACAATTGAAATGAGCAAAATGATTAGGCCTATGTGAAAGAAGTCAGTGTTCACGCAGGAATGAATTAAGGAAAGGTGTTGAAAATGCAATGAAATACCACAGATCTACATAGATCCACTCGCAAAACGCATTTGCATGAGTCAGTACAAGACTTTTCAGAGAATAATATTACTGTCACACGTTTATTTTTTCTGTTTTCATATCACCTTTATGATTGTAACTTTGTAGCAACTATGTACTAATATTGACACCAGTTGCTGCTTTTTTTCATTAATTTAATGAAATCCTGTTTGCTGTACGTTAGAGCACCCATTCCTGGACTAAATTGGATTTGTAGTTAATTTACTGATTGATTTCAGCGACTGTGACACAGACACTTAATTATCAGATAAGGAGACAATCCAAGACATAACAGTGTTTAACCTATTGATATCAAAAATGATTAAAGATAACAGTGCTTGACAGCGTGTCTGAGTGACCATGAGTTACTACTCTAACAGATAAGTAATGTTTAAGTTACTACACACAGAACATGCCAGCTATTTAAACACTTACATATAATTACATACGTTAATCACACACACACGCATATTGCACAGAGGCAGAAAAAGTGATCAGTATAATTTTCGCACTATTCCGCACAGCCTAATTTATGTTTAATCTCACGCAAAGACCTGTGAACATTCGCCCCACGCTCTCTGCCGCCGCGTTGGAACAGCCGGTCTCAGTTACGCGTTCCCATTTCGTTCTCGAGCGGCGTCTGACCTGCCAAAGCCAGCTCTCCCACAAAAAGCCGGTCAAATGAGGCCAGAGAAAATTCAGCGCGTGAAGCACTTTTAACTAGGGGTGTTAAAAGTCAGAGAGGCAGTAGCGTTTGCTTTTCGAATCGGGCACAGCAAAAGCTGACGAGATCTCCGTGTAGCTGTTAGGATCTCTCAGCCAGTAACGACTTTGATCAAAACAATGGCCGATGGCAGCCCTGGAAGCTTGCAAACATGTTGTACCAAAGCCAAAGTTTGGAGGAACGCGAACACGTACATGCACTCCTGTACGATGTGCGTGTACATCTGTTAATTCTTTCCATTTTAAATCGTGCGATTTTATCCTACATGTAATTAAATCTTTTTTTTCAAAACTGCATTGTTTTCATTAATCTTGTCTAGGTAACTACTCAACGTCTCTCATCTAGTCAACGTTGCATGCATGCACCAATACTGCAGCTCTTATTACTTAGTTAATACTGGTGCGGTGATGGTGTCTTCCTCACGTTTAACTGCCAATCAAAGTTCATATCTATACATAGCTTTGCTGACCCGTGCGACCAGTCTCTTTCTACGTAGCCTACACAACTTAAGCGAAGTCAAAATCAGTCAGAATATGACTGACAAAAAAAAAACTGTTTATTTGTTGCTAAATTCGACGAGTTGCCGCGCGCGCTGTTCCGAAACCTGTATGTCTTTTAACTGAAAGCTTTAAAGAATATGAAGGAATAACACATTACATGCACATAGTTGAAATGTAAACTATGGTAAAAACTCTGGGCTTGAAATCAGGACTCGTTCTAGGGAATGTATGTGAATATTGTCAGTCACTTTGATATATTGTCAAATTTCAATTGAGTCATTTTACCTTATTCAAGAAAACTGTTGACAACCAGCGCTGCAATCAAAGCGATGTCTTTAAATAATTACAGAAAACATTTTGCATACATAAGCATAACGGTACTGTTTAACTCTTTGTTTTCTGATGCCTTTACATTTTAAACTTCTGAATTTTTCAAGCGTGGTAAATATTTGTTGCCTCTATAATCTAACGCCTCCAAGCTGAAAGTATTGTTCAATGATAACAGACGCTGTAGTTTAAGTATCGAGAAAATATGAGGATCAAGTGAGAAAGTCCAAATGAATTAAATGCAATAGGAAACAGTACACTAAAGATCGTATACGTACAGTTGCAATCAAAACGTTAAAAGATTATAATGCAAAACCTGAAACCAGTTCCATTTTCGCATGCTGTCACCAGCGCAACGTGAGCGTTATAAACTTTTTATAGCATTACTCGTGTACTGATAGCAAATTTGATTAATCAATCACTGGCGGTGTTATGAAGTCGTCCCGGTTTAGCTAAACCAGTTATATCCAACAATTAGACGAGATCTCCGTGATAAACCGCACAGCACCTGAACCAGGCATGATGGAGTAACGCGCCACACCAGTACATCTGTGATTGTCACACAAGCAATTTATGGCAAGATTCGTCAAAGGATGACAAAATAGCGTATTTGGTTATTCTTCCCGTTAAAAATAAATAATGAGTTAATAACTATGAGTTGCTCTGAAGCAAATCGGCTGCTGTCGTTTAAAGGCAGGTTTTTACATATTCTGCATATCCACAACTGTCACAGGTGCGGGCTATAAACGTCTTCAGATCCTAGCTACAGTAACGATTAAACATGGTTGATGATCGTAAGGAATAAAAAAAAAATAAATAAATCTGTATATATGCTCAGTGAAATATATTAATTTCAGCAACGGTACGGGCGCAATATATCGCTCCATGTTCTTACTGACCTGGTCTGATGGCAGATATTGTATTCCAACGAAAGGCTTGAAATATTTAAATCGCTCTTTGTTTTTTTTCCCCCAAAGTGGCTCCTATTTTTTTCCGTTTTCCGAAATAGTTTTAAGCGTGCCCGCTCTGTCTTCCACTCTGAATGAAAGGCTTTTCCGACTTCGCCGACCACTGCCAAATAGTGACCCTCCCACGGCATCCACACCACGCACAGAAGAGAAGGTGCCGGCTGTGCTTGAACAGGGGCTGCTTGGAAAATAGTGAGCTGGGTGGTACCAAAGATGGTGATCTCTGTCAAATCCCCGGCTCCCTCGCAGACCCCGCATGCGCGTTGCTCTACGCGAGAATCCTTTCCTCCTAACAAATAGCCTATGATTCGCCTGTGCGCTCCGCTGCCAAATGCTGATTCCTGAATCCGACGGCGCGCTAGCTCGCGTGAGAGATGTCCTTATGCCCCTGTAGGTTAACTTTCTCATGTAGAGCGCCATCCTTGAGAAAAGTGGATGGAGACTGCTTAATGCACCTTTCAACGTGGAAAGAACTTTGCGGGAGAAAAAAACTATACTGATAGAGATAGATTACCAGTATACTGTATTAATATGTGACTAGGCCTATATTATTTTTGCACGGACAATTAATTGGATATAGCGTACATTTAGTTTTAATTTATTTACACAGATTTTATAAAGATTTTTGTTATTGTCGTTACTGTCTTCCCTTATAGAAGATTATCATATGGTGTTCTTGAGTGATTCATAAAAATTAACCTTATAATATTAAGGCTAATATGGGGCAGCTGTTTGAGGAAGAGATTGACACTGACCATATCCACCTGGCTGCGGTGAGTGCTACAGATCTGATTTCCATCCTGTGCAGCTGGGTTTAGGTTAAATATAGGTAATGTAGCAGTTTGGCATTAAAATTTGTTCCAGGTTCTGCCTTTTATTTGTAGCATAGCAATTTATGGGTACATAAAGGTATCAACACCATATTCCAATTTGTTCTTACCAATCTATGTTTAATTTAAAATCTATCTACACTGTAAAGGATAAGGCAAAACCAAAAAGCAGTTGCATTTACTTGATTTTAGTGGCCTAGCAGCGCAGTGGATAGGACAAAAGTTCAAATCCCAGCCCTGGAGCCCGGTGCTCTGTGCTAGCTCCCTGGGCACCAAAAAAATGGCTGCCCACTGCTTCTTTCCAGAGGGTTGGGTTAAATGCAGAGAACAAATTTCTTGTATGTGTCCCACATACTTGGTCATACCCAACAAACAAAAAACGTTCAAATAACGTTAGCTAAACATTTAGCTAACGTTATTTGAATGATTTGTGTTTGCTGGGTAGAATGTGTTTCCCTTCCCCTGATTTTTCTGTCCAGTCCCAGTTCTGATGATGAATCAAAGTTTGTTTTCTTTATAATTCAACATAACTCTACATACCACAGTCAGGCTGTCCCAAACCTAGTAACTGCTGCTGTTGCACTATCCATTTACTGTAAATTAAGAAAAAGATAAAAATGTAGCAGATGTGCATGGAAATGTATCATCGCCTCTGCTGAAAGTCAGTAGTCACAGTACAGTCATACACTTATTTATGCAACACAATCTGTAGTGCGACCACTTCTCATAGCAGAAAATGTGCAAAAAAAACGCATTACATAAAAATGGTTGTACAGAATTAAACTGGACATTATCTTAGCTAAATCCATTGCGCTCACTCATAATGTCCTCATCAAAGCAGCCATATAAATCTATCGTGCACTCATAACAAGAAGATAATGTATATTTTCTTTATGTGTTTTGTTTCTAGAATAACACACACGTGGCACATTACTGCATATGCAGCAGATCTGTCTGAGCTTCTGCTATTAATACATAACTGTTTCAGAACAAATTTTCATCACTTTAAAGTATTTGAGGTTTTTTAAAGCTGAATTCAATGTCAATCTCCATTCACAAAGCTGTATGACCTTTTTGATAAGAAGAGAGCCTTAATTTTTTACTCTTTTTCATTTAAATTTCAAATATGTCTTCATGCACCTCAGTTAACAAGGAACCCTTGATTAGTGTACACTTCCTTGATTAGTGTACACTCCCTTGATTAGTGTACACTTCCTTGATTAGTGTACACTTCCTTGATTAGTGTACACTTCCTTTTACTGAACACATGACACTATGTCCAATTCATAGAATGAAGGTCTGTTTTATATAAAAAAAAATGCTGCACAGATTTTTACAGAAAATAAGTCTTCTCGTACTCATAGATATATGAAAAATTCTGTATTATGCTATTAAAGCATACTGAAATATACTGTATTATGCTGTTTCAACTGGATTCAAGCAATAATAAAAAATTACCCATAAACCAGTTCAGCAGGGCATGTAAAGGCACTGATAATGAACATTAGGTATTTAAGTGGATGGGAGCCTGCATTTTCCTAGGAGTCTTGTTCATTTCCCATAATATCCAAGAGTAATGGGCACAAGCAGCTAACACTTTAAAATAAGGTGTTTATTTACCATGGTTACTTTCATGACAACAGGCACAGGTAACATTTGTTAAGCCTCGTGTGACCAGTGACATGAGGGACACATCCTCAGTACATGAAGCCAGGTCACAGAGGCCTTTGTTCTTCCATGTGTCTTCAGTAGAGAAGGTTTAAATGTAAAGCAAGTGGTGGTGTGAAAAACGAATCATCGTATTATTATTATTATTAGACTTCAGGTAAACAATTAGTATCAAAAGCTGATTTAGCATAAATGTTTCAATATTCCAGCTGTCAACAGAATACAGGAGAATACCTGCCCGGGTTACAAATAACAAGTCTCTTAAAGAACTGTCCCATCAGACACATTCAGAAGGGTGGTGACCTTCAATGAAAGACTCTTGCTTAAAAGGTTATTTGCAGGAAATAAAACAAAAATTTAGAAAATGCACAGAGCATAATATGGTATATTAAGATGATTTTAAATGCATGGCAGATTTATACAAAATGAATAATGTGCTTGACCACAGCAAGGATTGTGTCTCCTAACATACACACTTACTATGGTAGAATATATGACACTATTGTAATCATTTATTTAAATAATGATTGTAAATTTTAATTGCAATAAGAGCACCATACCACACTCAAAAAAACTGCTGGAGAGAGAAGGATCTCAGCATGACTTTATTGAAAATTTAGCATTCATACACATTATCTTGTCTAAAGCCTCCATTAATGTTTAAACACTCACACTGGGAGATATGAATTTTATACGAAAATTAAATAATAAATAATTTATTAGTTGCATGGGCAATCAGTTTAATACAAATTGCAAACAAAGTTATATCCTTAAGCAATTTCCCTGGTGTGTGTGTGTGTGTGTGTGTGTGTGTGTGTGTGTGTGCACATGTGTGTGTGTCCTTGTATATCTGCATGCGTGTATGTGTGTGTATGTGTGTGCGTGTCTGTGTAGTTACCCACTCAGAATACTTTGATATGCTTAATGGACAGTCTATAAAAATTAATGATCTGTGTTTTAATGGAACAGGAAATTGAAAACACTTCATGGTCAGTAGTTGTAGAAGATACAGATCCTCTGAGTATATTAAATACTTCTTACATCTAATTTTATTCAGTTTATAAATAAAGGAGATTAATCAAGGCGTTTTCTCTACAACAGATAATAAAATGTCAACACTACAAGGGACACCAAAGGGAATTTAACAGGTATCAATACTTTATTCAACTCTAGTTAAGAATCAGCATGTAATACCCAAACCTTGTGACTACAAAAAATTCCTTTTTGTCAGACAATGTGCACATAGTGTAAGGTGATCAGGCCTTGTAATAGTGAATTACACTGTATCTCCATAACATTGTGTTTTGCTGTATAGCCAGACTTCTTGAATTCTCTTTAACATAATTTTTTCACTAAAATGCATAACCTTTGCTTTCTGATGCCATAAAAAAAAAAAACATAAAATGACATCTGAAAAGACGTATTTTACTGTGGCATATTCGGTCTGCAGAGCATTTATTCATTTCTTTATTTTTGTAGAAGGGTAAGACTACTTCCACAATAGTGACAAAGGTGGGCTGACAAAAATATGGAAATGAAATATAGCATAAATCATGCGTGTGCCAAACGCCAGCCCACAAGGCTAGGCACGCCATCGGTCACAGGAAAGATGACTGTGTCAGCTCCTGGGTTCTGTAATATGAATGATTTATATCACACAGCCACCATGAAAAGTTGAAGATTTGCATAAGACAAGACTGGCCTTTCCACGTATTACGTTGCATAGAGCTCAACGGCAGAGCTGTGAGTAAGAACGGCGCAGCCATTTCATATTCCTATAAGGGATTCTGCTTCGTGCGTTTAGGTCTTTTGTTTGAGAAAAGGCAGTGATGAAGCCATTACAGTTCTTATACAGGTGGAAGTTTTTCCTTCTCCTTCTCTTCTGTGTTCATCTGATACAGACACACACACACACACACACACTTCAATATTTAAAACAGTTCAGAATATCCCATGAAGTATAGAGAATTCACAAAAATCCTTCACATTCCATAAGTGATACACAGGTGTATGGTATAAGTAAAGTTTGCATTAAGTATTTTCTTTTACAGTTCTAAATTTGTAATGGTCATGTTATGCTACCCTCATTACAGTTCTATGCGCAATATACTTCAGCAATATCACATGGCTATATGTTATATTGTAATGTCCCCGTCATTATTGCATGCCAGCCACACTACATCATCGGGAAGAATTAAATAACTGCTGCTCACGGCAGCCTGACGCAATGTGTGTCCGTACGCTATGCTGAGCAGTACGATTCCTAGTGTTTCACGTTTTGGTGCCTACCTCTGTGTTCGCTGAATTCCCTGAGTTCTCTGTTTCCTAACCTTGCCCTTTGTCCTTCCCAGCCCACGACTACCCGGTATATTGACGTCTTGACTGTGCCTTTTGGATTGCCCTAGCTTTACATTGTTACATCAGTAACACTATCCACAAAGGATCCTGCCTCCCATGTTCCCTCTCAGTTGTTGTATATATGTTCTCACTGTGTAAAATTACAGTTTATTTCATTTGTGTATTTATTCATTGTCCGTTGTGTACATAGCTTTTTTGCTAATTAATGCACCATTCACAGAGATGCAAACTGAAATTTCTTTGTTCTTTATATAATGTTCTTTATACAATGACAATAAAGTCTTTATCTTCTTCATCTTAAAAGAAGAAAGTAACATTGTTTCCTTGCACCTCAGATGTTGTTGGTTTGAATACCCCATGGATGAGTACGTTTTTTTTCTCTGCTTCCTTTAGTTTTGTCAAGATATTCTGGTTTCCCACCACAGTCTGAGAATTTCTTTGAGCTGATGGCTCTAGAGCGCC
>JABJVR010018470.1:22669-35698 GCA_025773905.1 Chitala chitala | reverse complement strand
AGTACTGCCAGTGCTAAACAACATCACCACATCAGTGCTGTACCAGTACTGCCAGTGCTAAACAACATCACCACATCGGTGCTGTACCAGTACTGCCAGTGCTAAACAACATCACCACATCGGTGCTGTACCAGTACTACCAGTGCTAAACAACATCACCACATCGGTGCTGTACCAGTACTGCCAGTGCTAAACAACATCACCACATCATCACCGCAGAGTTAACCGTTGGCATCATTTTTATATGTCACTGAAAGTGCAGTTTTAGTCTGTCACGCGTGTCGACGTACACGGAGCAGGGCGTACAGGTGTCAGGACGGCACCTGAATGTGCGGATTTGTTTTTCTTCTTTCAAATGGAAACCCCTCAAAGCCTCCTGTCAAAATAAAAAGACAAGAACAAACACGGCTTTTCCACACTCCAGTATCCACAGATTGTAAATTAGGATTTTCAGACCCTTTTTATGATGTACTTAGTTTTTGCGACTTCTTAGGAGAAAAAAATATATAGATTTTATACACAAGAGTATATATGTGTATGCAATTTCAAATTCATGTAGGAATTTGATGCATGTATGTGCCACAACATTTCAATATTTTAGGTGAAAGTTTTCTTTACTGAGAAAATCCCCCAAATTATCGTCATTATGAGCCTTGTACCTCCCCAGGCAAGACTGCCTGGTAAACGGCTCCTGCGTGTGACGATGTGCTGGGACCGGCTCTGCACCTCTGATCTCCTGTCAGACGTCAGGGGCGTCCCGCTTAGAGCTAGTCCACAGAGCCTTCAGACAACCATCTTAGCCTGATGTGTTGCGATGTTGACTTAGTCAGCAGCCAGTGAAAAAAGGGCATCCCGCCGCAACTGAATTTGATTCCCGTTAACCCCTTGCCATTACACAACAGACAATCGCACAGTGTAAGCATGAATAAAAACAATTGAATTGTATTTAAGTTGGGTGTGGTTGACAGCTTTGGTTTTTTCTTTGTATATGCATCTGATTGATATGACCAGCAGAAAAGTTTCACTGCAAAATCTAATTAGTTGACTTTAGTCAGGAAAAGCATGGAAACTGATTGTTAAAATATTCTAAGGTATGTTATTTACTTAAGTGGATTCGGCATGTCATGTAAAATTTCCTTAGATAAATAAAGTACCTTCAAATTTTTAAGGCAATCGATTTCCGTGCTTTTTCTGTGTTAAGTCAACTAATTTAATTTCACAGTGTAACATGACACACCAGTAGTGCAGGATTTGCCAAAATTGAGAGGAGCAAGCTCAGCAAGACATAGGAATTAGGTGAGGTAGGGGTTAAAAATATTGACTATTACTGAAGTGATGTTGGCTCTGGCCCAAGCCATCTGAATTGGCCACTGTTTGTCTGACTATGGAACTTAACACATAGAGCTCCAGTACATAGCCTGCTCTACTGTATAAATAAGCACAGTGTATAAACGGTAACATATCCAGACACCTTTTGTTTCTTCTGCTTATTAAACCACCATTAAGGTACCTGCTGCAGATCAAAGTCCTGGCAGAAAATTACCTGAAGGGGCTGTCAGAGTTCTGTCTGAGTACTGCCAAGCCCTGCTGCCAGGAACTCAACAACACGACTTCTGCAAGAACGAATGAAACTTTATTGTGCCTTAAAGGGTGTATTGAAACAAACAGCCTGCTAATGTACAGAGATTTCAAATACTATTGTAAAAAAAAATTAAAGCTTGCTATGTAGGCTGAGAGGCAGATGACAGCAGTTTGCAGACAGCTTGTGAGCACCACTTTCCAGTTAGTCGGGGTTTTGCATGCAGTTCCCATAAGGTTATCTCTTTTTACAATGTTTCAGCAAGAGTATGTGTTGATATTACTTACAGAAGCCAGGCTACATGTACTGATCAGGTGGATAAACACAATATATAAGCTTTACTGAAGGGTCAGGTAGAAAAATCACAAGGAAAAAGAAATGGGTAAAATAGCACAAAGTGACCACAATGGAAAGAAATCTCAACACCTAGAAGAATCGAAACATTTGAGCCGAAATTCCTAAACAACACACAAATGAGAGTCAGTGTAACTAAACACCGAGACACATACAGAGAGAAGTCAGTATAAGTAAACACAGAGACACAGAAGGGAGTCAGTGTAAGTAAACATTGAGAGACACACACAGAGGGGAGTCAGTGTAACAAAAAACTGAGAGACACTCAGAGTAGAGTGATCAGTGTACATGTACATTCTCTTGCTAGTACCATAGACAGGGCACATTATTTTCCACTGGTGTTTAACAAATATAACATTCATGTTATGAAACTGCCATAAACAAGGAATGAACCTTTATAAACAGGAACCTAAGCAGACATATTAACTCATATAACAATACCAGCAATGAAGGTATATTACAAATACATAAATAAATGAATATGGATGGACTTCATATGGCCACTTACATTTATAATCCTTATATTAACTTTGCATTGTTCTGTTAGCATGCCCAGGTGGGCTGGGCAACCAGTTGACCTTAGACCCCCAGAAAGACCTTAGACCCCCAGCTTTAACTTCAACTACTCCACCCGTTTTTAATTCCTTGTAATAACTTTAATGAATTCCTGTCAAGCGCCTTGAGGCAACTTGTTGTGAAAGGCACTATATAAATATAAATTGAATTGAAAGAAAATCTAAAGGATTTGGTTGGTCTGTGCAATCTGCCTCTAAGCATTTCTTTGACCTACAAAGTCATTCTGGTTTACCTTTTACCTTCCAGACCCACACTGGAGAACAGCCCAGCTAAAGGGTTAGAACAAAAGTCTGCACTTCTACAACTACTGTACTGGACTTTCAGAACTCTGGAACTTTACTTTTCTAGAACTCTCCTCTACTGGACTTTTAGAACCCAAAATTTCAGATTTTAATCAGCTTTGGCAACCCTGGTATTTTGGAGGGTTAAAACCATGACATAAGGGAAGACCAGAGGATTGAAAAATCAAAGCACAAGAGCATTCTAGCATTCAGGCAACTTAAACTGCCCTTAGTTTATTGCCTACAGAGTGAAACTTCAGTCTGCTGTTGAGGTCTGCAAGATTCATGGGATTTGTATTTGTGCGTAAATGATCTGGTAAATATTCCACGAATCTTATCCTGATTCACAGTTGTACAGCTCATGCCCTGAATGTGACCTTTTCCAGTGAATTCACCCAGGATACCGTTTCCTGTGTGGGTGATGCAGCGGTATTGTACTGAAACGGTTTATGACAATAAAGCAAAGGCAGCACAAATGCTAAACCTTCTTAAGCATTCTTCAGTGCATTTCAAGTTATGGAAGGTCTTGCATGAACCGGCCACTGTTCTGTCATTGTGAATAAAAGTATTTTGTTATTCATATTGAAAAAGGGCCTTCAGGAGACAAAACCTCAGCCGAACAGAAATGCTGGATTTCCTGAACAGGCTTTGGCAAGTTTATGAATCGCACACTTGTTTGTTTTGTTAAGCAGATTTATAATGAAGATTCTTGCTTCGATATTTACATTTTAGGACATCACTTATCATTAGTTTTCTACATTGAAGTCTATGTGTACAATGACTCATTTTCAGGTATCATATTTGTTTTTATAAAAATGAAGCACTTCTTTGGCAGACACAGTTGCCAGATTCTGTGGATTTCAAGTATAAAGTCATATTGGGGAGTAACTAGCTACACATAACAGTGATATGTAACTGAATTACAAAATAAATTTAACTGTAATCCATTAGTTACTGAGAAAAAAATACATAATTCACTTAGAGTTACAAATAAGAATGGTGATTACATAGGGGTTACATCAAAATATATTCATTTTGTTACAAAGCCAACCCACCACAGGGGGTGCACACACACACACGCATACACACAAACACACACGTGGGGCAATTTGGAGACACCAATCAACCTAATCTGCATGTCTTTGGACACGGTGGACAGTAAAACAAAATCTGTTTGAAGAAATTATAAGGAGTCAAGCGCTCTGCTAATTGCTGCAGTACAGACAGTTTCCTAGAAATGCAATTCTGGCATAAGCAGATCCATACTTATGTAAGAGAACTTTCATACAGCCTTCTTTGTCTACGGGGAGCTGAGCATTGACTCCTACCCTCGCGTCACGCTACCCTGAGTGGTGTGTTTCGGCCAGATTTAATGTTTTAATGCTGTGCTCAAAATTCAGCCAAATTAAACTTTCACCAGCTCTGACTTCTCCGATGAACAATGACAAACGCTGCATGTGACGTGATGCTATATTACAAAATGGAACAGAAGCTCACAGCTTGCATTAAAAACTTCCCTGAGTTTTAGAACACGAAATTAAAGGCCGACCATGATCTTGAGAAAGAAAAAAAATTTGCTTGACAAAAAACACCTAGTCAGGTTAGAAATATTTGCTCCGAAATACAATGTCAGCATGCATGGGATTAGCTACATCGCAAGAAACAACCATTAAATCAGGAACATGCCGATAATCTCAAGTGTTGTTCAATGGCAACTAGGCTTGCTTGGAAATCTTGAAGACGTTTCACCTGTCATCCAAAAGGCTAAGAACTTCATGATTTCCAATCAGGTCCAGTTGCCGTTGAACAACACTTGCGATAACCATGACCTGGATGACTGAGAACCTTCACAGATGTGCTGATAAAGTCTCGGTGGTTGGTTAAGCGGCACTGCTCTGCAGCACTGCTCATGTAAAAGAACAGAGCTTTAATGCTGTTTGATGCAACACTCATTGCTTATTGTGTAAAATCGGCCTATTGTGTTAAGTATTTACTGTGGTTAAGGGGCAAAATACTGAGATACGCAAAAAAACTTTTTTATATTGGGTTGCAGAACACCTGAATGAGTGAGTGTGTTGGAAAGTCTCTTTATTACTTAAGTTCCAATATAAGATGCTTGCTTACACAGTCTTCTCATCTGAGGCAATTAAAAAGTAAGTTAAAACTGAAAATGTCCTCCCTAACATTATCTAAACTATAAAACTATATTAAATGTTGGAGTGAGTATTCCAGCATTGATTTTAGAAACTGTCAAGACAAAACAAAATATTCATTCACATGTCATAATATAAATTTAACTTTTCTGCTTAGAGAACCCACAACTTTCCATGCAATACTTTAAAATGTTTTTATTATCAATGGAAAAGTTGTTTTCATGGGATTTGCAACAACTGCCAATAATTCTAAAATGTCACGCGTTCACTCTTTGCACTGCTTCACAAGTGTCATGTGTACATTCCCACACAAACCCACCACATTTACTTCCATATGCCAAGGTGGTCTAGTGATTCTTATACTATTATGTTATTGCTGTATTGGGAATTCCAGATTTCAAAGCAACCTGTGTTACCTTTCATATTCCACTAGCAGCAGCTAGAGAAACTAGCTAGAGGGGGGAAATAATTGTTTGCGATAGATAATCCTGTTAGATTCAATTAGGAAAGAAAATATTTTGCACAACTGAATACTCTTGCTGTTTTTTTTTTAATAAACCTCTCATAAAAGATGAGAATAATGTTAAATAGACTGAACTAAGTAATTATGAGAGGAGACAAGGAGAATCTTGTGCATGCATGCCTCCGCCCCCTCCAGGGATTAGCTCTGACATCCTCCTAACATAATTAGGAGACGGCTTCGCCTGGGTCTCAGCCTGGCCCTTGCTTGCATTTTTAAGCAAACACTCGCACTTAAAAGACGCAGTGAGGTGAGCTCTGCGCCACAAAAAGGCCGCTTTTCTTCCAACTGTCATCAGAGCGGATTTTAGGGCTCGCTTTTGTTTTCAGCAAGGACACTGTTTGCCTTTTCTTCTCTCTCATAAATACCGTTTAAAAAAAAAAGAAGAAGCTTTCTATTTAACTTTCGTCGGGCTAAACCTTTACCCGAGTTTTGGCATTTAAAAGGAAAAGGGAGTTTTTGTGCGAAGAGCCGACGACTTAGGAGAGAAGAAAGGGGAGCCGTCGTGGCGTAGCTTTGAAAACAAACCCCTCGCCGATCGCTCACGTAGACGCTGCGCTCTGCAGACGGCTCAAAAGGAAAAAACATAATCCTGTTATTTATCACCACGGCAAAAATACGTACAAGGTGTTCCACCTAAATATGACCAGTTGAGAAATAAAAAGCGAGATAAAATAAAGGTTATAAAAAGAAAGATGAGGAGGGGAATGTTGCAGGTGGAGATGTTACTGCGGCCGGCGGCACTGCATTGCAGTTGATGCGCGGTGATGAGAAGTCAGCAGCGAGGCGTTAGCGGATTGACACGGACTACCGCTTTGGGTTAGGGACTGTCACCAGCAGGGGGCGCTGTACAGGCTAGGGTTCCAAAAAAAAAAAAGTCACCGTCTAAAGGTAACATTATTCTGAAAAAGCAGTTGCCATGATCAGAGGATTAGGAGTCGACTATAAAAGCACTTTAAAGTTTAGATAAATTTCCATAATCGTGGAAACAGCCACCAGTCTTCTGTATACATTTTTTTTGCATATGCAAAGGGTGACCACAATGGCATTGCACCTTACTGACACATCTTTTCAGGCTACTTACATACAGGGCAAATATGGGAAATATTTTTTTCAGTTTGAGGCAATTTTATGAAATGCCTGGTCATAAAATGGGATAGTAGATATTTCAGTCCCTTGAAAGAGTTTTATATATATTAAATTTACTTATATACTGTTTCCAGGACTATGGAAGTTACGTATAAAAGTGACTAGCAATCATACATTTGTTGATATTTGACTGGAATGCCTTTTCCTTTGAATTTATCAAACAGTAAGATCACAGACGCATCCTGTTTAGGCATACATGTCCTAGCACTACATTTTTCAGCACCATTACGGGAAGAGACTAAAAAAACAGGCATGTGTTTCTCCTCTATCTTTCGGCTTGACGATTGACCGGGGCGACAGAGGACCTAAGAAGCAGCCGTCCCGCTATCCCGCTATCGCATCACCTGCCGATCGCTGAGAGCAGCGCTGCAGAGTGTCACCTGACCGTAGCCGCACGAAACAAAAGATAAAGTGACGCACCGAGGTCAAACGACACACCGAAACATTTTCTTACAAGCGCATGAGCATTCTTTGCATTTTTACTCTTGCTTCAAAGGAATCGAGCCATCAAAGAAAAGCTCTTTTATTTTGTTATAAATTCACGCTAAACAATGAAAACGCACCCAAGTGTGGGATTATAAATATACGGTATTGCCAACGCCAAGAGCGTAACGTGTCCACTTTAATCCAACTTCCTGTGTGGTTCACAATACCGACTCGAAGGGAGTCTGGCGTTATTGACATAGCGGGGGCAGGTAAAGGCTCTGTCTAACTGATTCATCACAGAGACCTAGAGATAAAGGATACCTATTCAGATGCCTTTAGAAACGTTAAGGTCCCTGAAAATATAAAGACATAAAATAAGATGAATTAAATTCAAGCTAAGTGGGAGAGGTTGTGATAGTTCAGCCTGAGTTCTATAACTCAGTTTCTTTTATTTATATTTTTGTTTCTTACTATCTTCATAGGCAACGTTGCAGTCTAACAATTTGGCCGTACCTGCTTCTAAGTAAACAGCCTTTATTTTGCTGCTGATTGGCAGGACTGAATTCTCCTTCTTAGAGTATATATATACCTGTCTGTCAGCCTTTGTTTTCACCCCTGTCAGGTGTAGGCTGACTTTCAAAACAAAATATAGTACCTTTCAAACCACTCCGCCCACTACTGTTAGTGGAACACTAGTGTCTGTTGGGTACTGGACATGACCTGTACCATAAGAATGTAGCTGCTTGTAAATCAATAAAAGCCTCTCAGACCAACAACTTCAGCCTGGTCCATCAGTCATATCACATTCAGACCAGTACTTTTGAGTACCTTGGGAACCCCACCAAGGGTCCCTCAGACCAACGACGCCAGCCTGGTTGACCAGTCACATGCCATTCAGACCAGTAGTATTGTGTACCTTGGGTACCCTACCATGGGTCTCTCAGACTGACAGCTCCAGCAAATTTCCCGTCTTCTGCAATAGCCGTTGCATGTTGCCTAAATCCAATTGTTAAACCAACCAAATTAGTCGACAAATTTTCACGTGTTCTCTAAAGAGAGATGCTGAAACAACTCACGCTTAATCCTAGAAAACTAGTCATAAAAGGTCCCGGTAGTTTATGCCAACATATGTGAAACAGATATGTGTGAGGATGAAACATGAAACAGCACACCTGAATTTACAGAAATGAGCAAACCCAGAACAAATATTTTTTGGGGGGGAATTGCATGAGCAACAAAGCATGTTCCACCAGACATTTACATCTCAGATCAAGGTCAAGAAGCAGTTTCTGTTGATTATTCAAAATGCAGCCATATAACAGTTAAATCATATCTGTTTGTGGAACATCTACTATCTTTAAAGATAACTTGCCTTAAATACCCATTCTTCTGCCTGGCTTTATCTGCCCTGTCAACCCTTTACCCATTCTCATGCCTTCCATTTTCACTACTACCAGCTATTCATAACAGTGGCACACATCTATTGCAGGCACAAGATTATTTTTCATAGAACATAATTTAAATCTGTATGTGATTTCCTATGATAATCAATACTCCTTTTAAAGGGAGCTTTACATTGTAGTTGAGATCTTGCCTCTGCTATCGGAGAGAAACCCGATCTCGGAAGGTTGCACTTGCCTTATACACTCTGAATGGTGTGCTACGCTTCTGAGGTATCAAATGATAACGGGGCGTTTCCTGACAGTTGCCTCTTTCTCCATTTATCAATCTGACTGACTTGGCGTGACAGTTCATTTTCCGCATGGCGGAACGTGAAGGGATATGTTTTCAAACGTGTCACAGAGCGGTCCTTCAGAAGCGGAACGCTACGAAGGGGCGATGAAAAAAAATAAAACCTCCGGCTGATGTGGAAGCGCACCGCCTCGGGGGCTGAATTAACAGGAGTAACGGCAAGAAAACGGGGCTCTTCGAGCAGCCACCACCGTTTACCTTCCACGTGTGCGTAGGAGAGCAACGGCGTCACTGTGATTCCTTTGATTTCTACGTTTATCCTCATTGCGGAAAACACCCTGAGTGCAGCGCAATGTCCTCTACGACCAAATAGGACAAACAGCATTTCAACAAGGGTGGGGGGAGGGTGACACAGGTGACTTGCACACCCTTCCGTTGTCATAGCGATGAGAGGCATTGCATCTTCATCATCTGGGATGGAGCAAGCACCAAACCAGTATGGATATGGCTACAGCAGACAGTTGGCTTCCTGAAGAGGGGTCTGTTTACAAAAGACGCCATTTTGTGCTTTGCATTGTCTATGCACTGATGTGATGACTTTGCGTCCCACAGAGTGAACCTTACACCATATGTACACTGGCACGGGTTCCAATATATTCACAGTCCTCCTTTGGTTGAGCATCTGAAGATATGAAGGGGGAGAGGGGTGTGGAGAAATCATCACCATTCTGAGAAGGGACTCAAATTCTTCTTTACTGTAGGTGTTCTGACTATCTTCTGGCTATTTGCATGATTACCTCAGAGGCAGAATTGTAATAAGGTCTATATAATTTATCCCCTAATCTAAACTGTTGTCTGTGGTAAAGACTGAAATTGAACAGTTCTGGAAGCTTTCTGGAATGTCCATGCTGTGTTTTTCAGCCTTAAACAGGCATGACAGAAGAGTGTCCACACAATGGCTTCATGGGCAGTTATACACTTCCTCTTGTGTATGCATAGCTTCTGTGAAGTTGTATAAAGGCTCCCCATCTCTCTTTGGTTTGATCCACTCAGGTGCTAGTGCATTGGCATGGAGGACAGTCTCTGGACTGGCTGAGATGAATCAGTAGCCCCCCCCCCAACCCCAACAATTGAAGCCTAACTAATGGAGTGAATGACCTGTCATACAAAGGATTTCTCAGTGGGTGGCCAGCTCATTCCAACCATTTAAATTGTCATTCTGGAATGTTCCAAACGTCATTGTGCCAGTGCAGTTCAATGTCCACAGCCTTCGCCAAACTCGTGTTGTGGCACAAGAAGGCAAACTCAAGGTTTGGCTGTGGGTACATGTGACAAGTTTGGCTGTGGGTACATATGACAGGTTTGGCTGTGGGTACATGTGACAAGTTTGGCTGTAGGTATATGTGACAGGTTTGGCTGTGGGTACATACGACAAGTTTGGTTGTATACATATGGCTCAAGCTTGGGGTTCTTCTCTTACTCTTGAGAGAGCAAGTAATTTAATTAAAAAAGCAGGTTGACAAACAAGTGGGGCTTGTCAGCTGTAAGGGCTCATTACATGTCCCTCACTCCACCAAAGTCACACACCCCATCCATCCATTATCTTAACCGCTTATTCCTGGTGAGGGTCGCAGGGAAGCCTGGAGCCCATCCTAGAGCACATAGGGTGCAGGGCAGGGGACACCAACCCACCACAGGACACACACCCACCAATCAACCCAACCCACATGTTTTGGGACTGTGGGAGGAAACCGGGGCACCCAGAGAAAACCCACCAAGCACAGGGAGGATGCAATCTCCTCGCACACAGAACCAAGGCGGGAATTGAACCCCAGGCCTGGAGGTGCACGACAACAGTGCTAACCACCACACCACTGCATGCACCCCATTGGTTAGCAAATCCTTTAGCCATTTGCTGAGCTCAACCTTAAGGAGTTCATGGTAATACAACAATCGGCGTTGATGAGGAGGTCCATTTCCTTGCAGAGCTCGAGAGGAGACAGGGAGGAGTCTTTTGGAGTTGGCGGAAAGCGACTCACTGCTTTAGCACAGTAAAACCCTCTGAGAAAATGTCACATGACGTAACGCTGCCCACACAGGAGTTACGGCCCGTTGTAAAGGAACGTTCTGCGGACATTTACTGGACCATTCACGGCGGGCAACAAACACGAATTAATTCACCTTTTTTTGTTGATACGCCGCATCAAAAGGTCATATTCAGCAATGTCCAGTTCTAATTTGATCCACTGAGGAAAATTGTTTGCTGTCATTGTTCTCTGTTTGGGGGGAGGGGGGCAAGAAAGTGGACCGGGCTGTTGAAGTATGTAATGTGTCCCATATTACAATGGTCCTCTTTAAGACACACATCCGCTCAGTTCTGTTTAGCATTCTTTATTAGTGCAGCAGCTGTTTGCATGTCATTGTCCTACTGAAAAAACAGAAACACACACTTCTAATTAAGTGCTTAATTCCACGGCTTTATGAAATGCCCCTTGCCATTTTAAAATTTTATTTGAAAATGCATTTTTACTTTATAGTGTTTCAGAGGATTTTGTAACATTTATTGGACTGTATATACTATACACATATTTGGATTACAGTTTAATAATCTGACAAACCTATGTACACAGATGTACAAATATATAAATTCACATTAAATACTGGCATATTTCACTTCCAGCCCGAGTAGACTACTGTGGAAGGTGTTTGAGTTTCATTCCACAATCAATTTTTTTTCGTGAGAAAATCCGTGTCATCTTCATTGAAATATAACTGATCTGTATCAGCAGTTGAAATTTTCATTAAGTGGATTCACATTAAGTTGAGGATAGGCACAGATTTTCGGTTTACTCTGTTAGTGATCCGTTTTT
Source organism: Chitala chitala (assembly GCA_025773905.1). Taxonomy (NCBI): domain Eukaryota; kingdom Metazoa; phylum Chordata; class Actinopteri; order Osteoglossiformes; family Notopteridae; genus Chitala; species Chitala chitala. The sequence continues at coordinate 24,098 of JABJVR010018470.1, read as the reverse complement.
CACAGAAGCAGCCTGCTGGCTAATACACTACAGTGCTGTGAAAACATTTTGACATTTAACTGGAAATGTTATGTCAAAACAGCACTTTGTAACACTTGTTTGGAAAGTATAATTCTTATTAAAATACGTCAATTGCTTTATTTCAGATTTTCTTATGCTAACTGCCATGGTAACAGGCATGACTTTGTTGCTTTCCAATGTGTACATATTCACGTTTTCTTGAAAATGTAAGAAATTCTTGTCAATTTTTGTTGTATATTTTTAAATTTTATGTTTATTCAAATTCTTAACTTATTTGGGTCTCCCAATACCTTTGCACTGTATAATGTGCATAGATATTAAACCTTGTAGGGGTGTGAGATTAAAGAGAGACTGTAACGAAGCCACAGATTTCAGATTCAGTAAGAAGCCTGATGCAGAGGAAGACTAAAGCTGAACAGACACGGTCTTCCTAAATGAAATGCAAATCATAAATTTTAATCGCGGACCGCAGCTATTACTTCATTTGCTAAGTGGTGCCTTACCCATTACCTCAGCTTCAAATTCAACAATAGATTTCCCATAAATTTTTGGAGTGGTTAAACAAACGTCATTAATCGCGACAGGGCACATTAGCACATGAGACGTTATCGATCACCAGCTTTTGATGAATCTTTAAGGAGGCTCCGTGGTCCTGAGCTGCTCATATCTTGAGCCCCTCTTCTGCCTGTACTTTCAATTACATGCAGGCCCTGACAACCGCTCAGGCTAAACTGCTGAAAAACACAGTTTCTACTTCCTGTTTTAGCTTGTCCCCTTGTCACTGCTCTGTCACTTGCAAACATGTAGCTTTTTGAAAGACTGTGCTAGTTGAAGTCACTCAAACAGCTATAAGAGGTATTATACATGCAATAATTACCTAAAAATATAGTCATTAAGATAAATGTTCAAAACTGTATAAAAGGTTGAAAATTGAAAAAACAAGATAAAGAATGCAAGTTAAGTTGAGTTTCTTATGTTAACATGTCTTATGTTGAATAGGTATTTTATCTTCTTAAAATGCTAGTGTACACCACTTTCTTTATTCAAATACAGTTTAGATAATTAACTACCTGTAACTAAATTACATTCAAAATTTAATTGCTGCAATATATAATTGTATGATCGTAGGTTTTTAGAAGGGTGTACTGTATTAAAAATTCTAATAATGTTTTCTAATAATGTACCTGTTTTTTTCTATTTTATATTTTTGTTGGTACTGCATAATGTTGTGTTGTAAACAATTTTTGTTTCAATCTTCTAGAAGTTCCAGAAGTCACAGAACACAGACCCAATTACACTACATATACCAGTCATAGTGTGTCACACTACATATACCAGTCATACTGTGTTGCACTACATATACCAGTCATAGTGTGTTGCATTAAACATACCAGTCATACTGTGTCAC
>JABJVR010018470.1:0-22569 GCA_025773905.1 Chitala chitala | reverse complement strand
CATATACCAGTCATACTGTGTTGCACTACATATACCAGTCATAGTGTGTTGCATTAAACATACCAGTCATACTGTGTTGCACTACATATACTAAAATCAGTTTTCTCCCAGGTGATTGAATCAGACAATATTTTCCACAGGGAAAATGTCTGGTGAAAACACAAGATGAAAGGTGTTTATTTCAAACTGTGGGACATATTTATTTAACCACCACCTCAGCTGAGGGGTGAAGATGACCAGAAATGGGTTTTAATGCACATTAGATACTGGCAGTTGACAGACCTTAGTGCTCTGAATTTCTGGGTAGGGACTAGACACTAGGCACAATATACTGATAAACTGAAACCACAGGGGCATGCTTATTCAACAGAACAAAGCATACTGAAGTAATTTGTCACCATTAGATTATAAAGGTACAGCAGCTATTTAAAGCATGCCCTGTGAAATTATATAACCCAGGTCTACAGATTTCCGGATGTGGTGATGTGTGCATATGAGTGGCAAACTGTCATCTCCAAGAAAGTCAGTCAGATGACATCACCTGCAGGGACCACTTTGTCAGGTGGCGTCGTCCTCTAACCCCTGACACCCGAAGCCTCTACCACCTCTCCTGTAAAACATTACTCCTCATCATGTTTATTGTTTTCCTTCGCTTAGTGACAAGGCAAAGAGGATCTGGGCCAGACCTGATGTTCTGTGGATCTCCAAAGGCCATTCATGGTCTGATTGTGGTGTTTCCTGTAGATTAGCAGAATCAAAATTGCGTTTATTGCCAAGTGTGTTGAACATACAAAGAATTTGATTCTGGTTCAGTGGCTCACTGTGTGCTTTTTAAGTTAAAAAGACAAGAAGAATGGTCTATTTGTAATTATATATACACACATAAACAATGTGAGAGAGAGATTTGTGATATGCTGTGGTGGGTTGGCACCCTGCCCAGGGTGTCCCCTGCCCTGCGCCCTGTGCACCCTGGGATGGGCTCCAGGTTTCCCATGACCCTGACTTGGATAAACAGCATAGAGAGTGGATGGATGGATGGATTTGTGATGTGTGCAGTGGTTATATTTACAGTTTATTGCACTCAGGTGTTTGTTGTGTCCTGTTATACAGACAAACACAGGTTAATTGTTCATAAGAGAGATGGCAGGGGGGAAGAACCTGTCCTAGTGCACCACTGTTTTGATGTGCGATGTCGTGAAACGACGTCCTAGGGGGAGGGGTTCAAACAGTTTGCGTCCAGAGTTTGTGTATGCAAAAATGTTCTCTGCCCTCCTCTTGACCTGTGAGGCGTACAGGACCTCCGCGGAGGGCAGGCTGGCACCGATGATTCTTTCTGCAGTTCTGACTGTCTGTTGGACTTTGTTCCTGTCCTGCTTGGTTGCTAAACCAAAGAGCGATGGAGGTGCAGAGAACAGACTTGATGATTCCTTTGAGGAACATTACCAGCAGCTCCTGGGTGAAATAAATACGAGATGAATCATGGACGCTCTTAAAAGTACAGTTCTTTGTACATCTTTTTCACAAACCTGTTTCTAAGCATATGGTTTAGAACAGGTAAGTATATAAATAATCAGTTATTGCCTTAGATTGCCATAGATTATTATCTGAAAAATGAATTCTCCTAACTAGCGCTGAGACAGCAAAAACTGCTTAAAATAAGTCATAATTTTTGGGAACAATGCAGCTTTTATGTTTAACCAAAGGAAAATCCTAAACTACTACAGAAGACCTGCCTAAGTGTGGTAGCAATTACTTTGATAGGCAATGTATGTGATCCAAAGTGTGGTCATCTAGGTGCATTTTTACAACAACAAAAAAAAGTCAAATCCCTTTATTGGGAATGTTCTGGAAACTGGCCGTATCTCAGGGTGACAGCTCATTGGACAACCGCCTGTGCTGCCACACCTTAGACACCTCTGTGCCAACACACAGGTGCGCTATCTGCCTCCTTACACCTCTTCAGCTCCACCATGTTACAACGTGAAGCACACGAGGCTCCTTCTTTCAGACCTTGGGACAACACACCGCAAAGGTGTACAGGACAAATCCATAGACATCAAAGGCGGCCTGCTGAGCTTTTCCAGTGCACCGGAACATTCCACAGCTACTGCGGCAGGAAGAGGGAGACTTGACAAGTTCTCGCAGGTTTTAAGTCTCAGCATTTCCAAGCTGTACATTAACCACACTGGCACAGCCAGGCCCACGTGCGGATAATCATACGTTCAGAATAGTGCTCAGCACATCTGGATTTTTGGATAATAAACTGGATCTGTGACTGACGTTGTGGGTTCACTGCTTGTGGCCTTTCGTCTCTTAAGCAGTAATGTAAAGCTACACATGAATAAAGTACAGCCACTGGAAAATACAGAGTAAATGACAAAGAACAATGTATTTTCTTTAGCAGTAACCAGAGAACAGGTGTACGCGTGTGAAATATATGGGAAAACACTGAACCACAGCTATGAATTCACCACTGGCCAGCGATATTGTGTAAAAGATGTAATGCAGGAATGTCGAAGCACAGTCCCAGAGCACCGCAGGAGTGTGGGTTTTCAGCCATTTTCACCTGTTAATTGAATCAGATTTTTTAAGAGAATTTCAAAAGCAAGATGAAGATTTTCTGATGTCATATCATGTTTTTTTTTTAACAATTATGGTATATTTTTGATCTTTTAATCCATTTCTTGCTAATGATGGCTTAAGTCACTGCTCCTGATGAAGCATTCTTTGCATTGGTACTTGTTTGTGTTAATTAATTATTACAATTTAAATACGATTAATGGATATTGGTTTGACTTAAGCACCATACAGAATTATTCACACATTTTTTGCTCTGATTCTGCAGTTAGAGTGACACTGTAATATGTGATTTATATTTTTGTTACAGATCTTAAAGCACAAGCGTCTCACTTTTAACTTTTTTCTTCGTACAACGAATTTTCAATCAATTAAGGCAACAAAGTGCAGACAGATTCACATGATCAGGAAGAATGAAGAGAAGGAAGGGTGCAATTGATATTCAATTAAGAGAGTGATCAAATTAAAATGAATGATTTTTTGGGAAAAAAAATTACACCCACTCTAGCCATCCTGAAGTGTACTTTAGCACCCCCCCATGTAGTGGCAGATATCACAGTGCTGTGATGGCTTTATAAAAACGCAGGAATAATCCCCATACAAAAGTAAAGAGATAAGCCCCACTTAGTCCCATTCAAATGTTAACCTTATGTTCAAAGAATATTGATGAGGACACTTGAACCAGGTGTTCCTTAACACAACTACACACCCAGAAGTCCCTTTTCCACAAAATCACGAATCGTGATAATCTCTGATCGTGTTCCTCAACGCGTCTCTTTAGGTAATGTTCAAAGCATACAAACAAGCACCAGGTCCTTCTGTTAGGCTGTCCCATGCAGAGGTGAGCACGTAAACTCATGTAATGGGACATCAACAGCTGCAGGCCTTAAGAAAGTTTACTTTTCTCTCCAAAGCCACATTAATACTTGACTTGTCATCAGTCTTTTATGCTTTTCAAGATGCTGCAAAAATTAAACTGTCTTGTTGACTGACATTTTGCTTCTTGGAAATATTGTGTTTAGTGTTATACAACTGAAAAATAGGAGGTAGGGTTAAACGCCAACGTTCTGGATTTCTCTCAGCTCAGGTGGACAGAGAGTTCTAAATTGCCCTTTGTGTGTGTGTGTGTGTGTGTGTGTGTGTGTGTTTGTGTGTCCACCCTCCCTTACTCCTTATTGTCCCTGGGATAGACTCCAGGCCTGCCAAGATCTCGTCCAGGATAAAGGTTTGAAAAATGTGTGCATGTATGTACAGCTGAAAGCATAAAGTGCTAAAACATAGAACAACATTAATGCTGTGCAGACCACAAAAAAGTATATAAAGGCTGATTCATAAATGTGATTTACCAGCACAGTCTGATATGTTGCTTGTAGACATTTACTGCAAAAATTTATCTTTAGAATGGATTAAAGGGCTTTGGTTGTCTGCATTACGCTCTGTCCTCCTGTTCGTGTACATCAAGAAGTTGACAACAAGGTCACCGTCACAGCTCTCAGTCAGGGCTCTCCCTTCTATGTTCCTCTGTCCGGATGACACGCCGGAGAGCCAGGTAAACGGTGGAGAAGATGGACATACTCAGTGAGTGAAGAAAAGCTATGATAAAGCAACCATTTGCTGTTGAATTTCACCTCTGTTCAGTACTGTGACTCACAAGAATGACATCAATCAAGAAAGTAATTTATCGGTTATTGTGATGCTTATGCTGGCCGGCCCATTGGAGGCCACACCCCTTCCTCCTCAGTATTTTCTTTCAGTGTTTCCATTATTCCAGCTATGGATGGGAAAACACTTGATAAGCTCATTAAAGGGGCCAGCTCTGTCCTGGGAAACTCCCTAGACCCAGTGCAGGTGGTGTGTGATAGGAGGATGTTAGCTAAGCTAGAATCCCTGTTGTAGAACGAGTCCCACCCCGTGCATGAGACTCTGACAGCGCTGGGGAGCTCCTTCAGTGACAGACTGCTTCACCCCAAGTGTGTGAAAGAACATTATTGCAGGTCCTTCTTTCTAGCTGATGTTAAGTTGTACAATCAGCACTGCTCCCAGTAGACACCACACACCTACAGAATGGGAACTCTAAATGTTTAATACCTGTGTGCAATATACTGTATGTGTAATCTGTTTCTAAATATATAGTGCATGGATTCTCTTTTCTACCCTTACTATTTTAATTTTTTATTATTTGTCCTCACCACTTTGCTTTCCCCTTGCTGCTATAACACTGTGAATTTGCCTGTTGTGGGACTAATAAAGGATTGTCATATTTCCCTAGGTATAGAGTTTTGTCTAGTTACCGTGCTGCATCTATCTTGTCTAGTTTCCATGCTATATGTCTCTTGTCTAGTGTCTGTAGTGTCTATGGTTAGCACTGAGTTTGTTCAGAGCATTCTTCTCACCTTCATTTGCCTTAGTAATTGCACCTGGGTTTGATATCTGCTGGGCTTCTTTCTAAATGTATGTCTCAGGTTTGGTGTGAGGTATAGTACTTTCTTAGGACTTCCTCAGCATGATTTGTTCTGTAATGCAGCAGGAGTGACGGAGCTTAACAGCAGGTCACACACAAGGACTTATTCCAGGGAATTATACACAAGTACTATAAAGAACAGGAAACAGTACAAACCGCAAGGACTAACCAATGAACACACTCAATGACATGGCAGAGTGACACAACAGGAAGGGGGACTGCAGTCATCATATCCATTTGCATTTTTATTACAGTTAGGATCAGGCTGTTGACTATGCATAAAACAACAGGGACACAATGACATTACTAGCCAATAAAAACAGTCGGTTGCTGTGGAGTTGGCTAAGCATTACGGGGGTGACCCAGGCTCAATCTTGTGACATCACCTCCCACACAAAGTTACCAGACAAGATGATTAGCCTGCTAATGTTACTCTTGTCCTGGAGTCACACTCTCACCTGCTACATAAGCTCGTGGGAGAACGGGTGCTGCGTTTACACTCTTTTGTCAGAATGAAAATTTGAAACACAAAAGGCCTCAATTAGTTTCAAAACCTCTTAAGCAATGCACAGGTAGCCCAACATAGCCAAAAGCACATGATCTGCTCTGTAGATGAGGCACCAGCATAGTACAGATAGTACAGAGTGTGTGCATACACACACACACACACACACACACACACACACATATTCACACCTGCAGTCCACACGATCAGAAGCAGAACTCCAGGGGCAATATGAGTCGAGTACAAATCAAACAACAGACAACACCCTGATGCACCGAGTCACCTGTTACGGTACTGATTCCACATGTGTGTAATGACAGTCTTCACACTTGCGGAGCAAACTAAGTACAAGGATGGGTAAAGAAAAAAGGAGCACTTTCTAAAAAATAGCATCTGCCTCTGTTTGTGTCTCTTACCCGCAACCTTGCTGAGGTAGAAAAAGAAGGAAAAAAAACATAAATCTTTCATTGTTAGGTGGTGTAGATCTTCATAACCTGCTAAAGAAATAATTGTAAACTTACCATGCGAGGATAATTTTGGAAAAGTTAACAGTAATGCAATTTGCTTCTTATTGCTTCTCCGTAATTGAGCAGGGATTAAATTTAAGAACAACTGGGGTATGAGCCAAAATTCTTTCACAATTTACCTAGAGAAGATCTGAAGATCTGTGGCTGGCTTTTAGCAAGGAGAAGGATGGCATTCTCACAAAGTGTTTTCACTGTACTGAGGCAGTGATGAGTGGAAAAAGAGTACAGCATTCTGGAGTTAAATCATCTCTTAACAGGCTATCAGTTTACAGTTCAGTTTACCATTATTACAAATTACGCTTGCATTAATCAAATATCTTTTTTACACTTAGCACACAGAACAAAAAATGAAAATTTGAAATGCAAAGTCACAAGCATTACCTTTAATAGTACTTTGGTAGTACTGTCCCAGTATCCTGCTGGGGTTTATACAGGTTTCTCACCTAAAAGGAGTTTTACATTTTTCTGGTTCAAAGAGTTTAAAGAAATAATGGATTGAAACAGAGAATTCTGAAACTGAAAGAACAAATACTGAACGACCACTGGTTCACTAGAATAAATTAAGATTTACATCCTACATATGACAAAAACGTTATCTGATCAAATATAAACAAATGGGGATTTCACTCGTTTTTTTAAGCACATAATGTCATGTTCCTGAAATTAACAGCCATGATGCCGACGACATTTTCAGTTTTTGAAAACGGGCCTTTTCTAGATTTTCCAACATTGTATCACATTCTTCCACATTTTTTTCTCCTATTTCACTACAGAAGATTGTCAGTGGGTGTGATTTTTTAAGACGGACATCACGGAAGCACCATACATCTTTAGATTGCCAGATTGCTCCGCCTCCATGCTCCTGTACAGCATAACAACCTGCTGCCACAACAGAGACACAAATTGGTCCATGACATGATTTACAAAATCTTAACTCTGAAAGGTTCGCTCTCCGCATTATAAATCATTATGTCCCACTTCTGTCCTACTCCAGACAGAACCTCTTGTATTTTAGTACAATCCTTCAGAGCGTCTCAGTGCTAACATATGGCATTCTCTTCCTAAAGTTATACTATAGCTTTGACATGAGATCTGTTGCGTGCTGTTTGGTTATATAGTTGAAGATGTTACTGAAAGGGACAGAACTTATGTTCATGTATTTGATTCATGGTAAAACAGTCTGGTTTTCAGGTCTGGAGAGGTCAGTGAGTTGGTGTGGCCAGGTTCGCCTGTGAAGAAATTGCACTTTTAAATGTTGTCATAGAATGCTACAGCATATTTATGTTCTTCTGTGTCACATGACCATCTGATGTGCCTGTGCTGTTTCCTGTGTCAAAAGACTCTCCGTTGTGCCTGTGCTCTTTCCCATGTCACATGACTGTCTGCTGTGCTGTTTCCTGTGTCACATGACTGTCTGCTCTTCCTGTGCTGTTTCCTGTGTCACATGACTGTCTCCTGTGCTGTGCTGTTTCCTGTGTTACATGACTGTCTGCTGTGCTGTTTCCTGTGTCACATGAATATCTGCTCTTCCTGTGCTGTTTCCTGTGTCACATGACTGTCTGCTATGCCTGTGGTGTTTCCTGTGTCACATGACTGTTTGCTATGCCTGTGCCGTTTCCTGTGTCACATGACTGTCTGCTGTGCCTGTGTTTCCTGCATCACTTCTTTCAGACATGCTTTTGGGTTTTTTTCTGAGATGGGACTATGTGTTTCTCATTTGTCCAGAAGGACGTGTGCCCACAGCTTTGTGTTGCCATAGGCGACCTGCCTCTGACACTCTGCCCCAGCCCTCTGCCACATTTCTGCCACAGATGGATTTGAACTGAGGCAGTCCACCCACACACTTCAAATATCCTGGATCTATATTTCTCTTTTCTCACCTGTTTTATGACTATAATAAATCGTATCACACAAATTCTTAGTGTCCTCTCTGGACTCCTCATTACGGTTCCCACACTGAATTTTACAAATCAAAGTGAAGGCTCATTTATAAAGACATACCTTCCAATGCTCATCATACAGCAGGCAGAAACGCCAAGCGTATGTTTGTGACGTGTTGAGTGATGACTGTGGATGACTGTATCTCCTTTTTTTGGTGGGTTTTGCATGTATTATTGTTCTTACACAACTCTTTTTTTCACAGTGAACTCATTCCTTCTGCAAGCCCTTCAAAATAATGGCTTATTAAAGGAGGATACAGGTGAAATAGTAAATACAGATGGTACAGCAGAGGAAGACACACACATTAAATTTTTTTCATTTAATTTGTATATAACTTTATTAATCAGAATTAATGCCAAAAGGGAAATTACTTAGTTCTCTGCATTTATCCCATCCCCCTGGGGGGCAGTGGGCAGCCATTAATTGGCACCGAGGGAGCTAGCGCTGAGTGTCTTGCTCAGGGACACACCTGGCTGTGCTGGGATGGGACTCACACTTCCACATCCCAGCCTGGTGTGCCACCCACTGAGCCACCAGGCCACTAATAACACAGGGACAGGGAGACATAGAGACATGGAGACAGGGTGAATCAGATCTACAAGTAAAATTGTGCCTAGGGACTCTTGAACAACCTCATAGACCAGAATGGAGTTGATTGAACAAAATGAGTTTATTTTATTATTGGTTTTATTTTTTAGATAATGTGCTGGTTTACCACAGATTTTTTCCACCACATGAGCACCAGTGTATTCAGGCACTGTGTGTAGAACTGCTTTTCATAGCAGGTAGCAGGCCAAGCCTGGAGTCTAAGACTCATGTTAAGTTTCAATGCTGAATATGTCTATCCATCCATCCATCCATTCTCTATACCACTTATCGAAGGGAGTTTCGTGGGAAGCTTGGAGACCATTCTGGGGGCACAGGGCGCAGGACAGGGGGCACCCTGGGCAGAGCACCAATCCACCACATCTCTGAATACATTAACTGCTACTATTCCAAAGTTAAGCCGATTAATTTTGTTCTTTTTTTGGATAATTTTTTTCACAACCATCATAAACAATTCCTGAAATGCTAAATACGAATCTGCCATTTGTGTTTTCGGAATCGTTCATTTTCGGTACGTTCTCCAGCAGTTCTTATCCCCATCCTTGATTGTTTTGGTCACACGTGCGTGTAGGACCAGCTGAAGGACGGAGGATCTAACGCACATCGTATCGTACCATACCTGTCATCACGCAATCGCTCGTCCAGAGATGTCTGTCAGGAGAAAACTATTTAAACGTTTTGTGTGTGCGCGCGGCGTGTGTGTTTATGTGTGAGACGTGCATTTGACAGCTGAAAAAGCCTGTCACGTGATTAGCCTTGACATCCTCACCACGCCAACACATCCATCCATCCATCCATTATCTTAACCGCTTATTCCTGGTGAGGGTCGCGGGGAAACCTGGAGCCCATCCCAGAGCACATAGGGCACAGGGCAGGGGACACCCAGGGTGGGGCGCCAACCCGCCACAGATGCCAACACGTTCAATATCCTATTCCGTCGCAAAGCCAACCAGCAGAAAAGTGAAGGAAAAAAAAACCAAAAACCGCCCATCGATAAGTGACGCCGTGAAATTAAGTGACAAAATGTTTGCCGTACTAAAGATATCGAGTCTTTATGGTTTAAATACAGATCCAAACCGCTGGCGAACATGTGGAAGCTTTGATTCCACTGTATGAGTCTCTGAAGTAAAACCAGAGGGAAAAGTTTAATAATTGTAATGTGTTTCACAGTAATGCAAAAAATGTTTCACGTTTCAGAGTGAGCCGAGCCGCTAAAGGAAGAGCTCCTATAAATGGCTCAGCACATTAGAGTTTCAGGCCAAAAGCAACTCTCCTGTTACCCTCGAGCTCTGGGGAGCGGGCCTCAGAGTCCCCAGGGCCTGGGGCGGCTGGAAAAACCGTTAACCTCTCCTTTCTAGTCTTATTTTTGGACAATAACTGTTTTTTCACAAAGTAAGAAGACAGCTAAAAGTATGCAGCTGACAGGCCTCCTCACCCCAGTCAACCTCTCTGCCTGCTCCTCATGGTGCAGAATCATAACCCTGGAACAATCGGGACTTATACAGCTTTGGCATGATGAACGTATCGAGTATTTCGGTTACTTATCATATGAACAAATCACGTCAAAAGGTTTGTTTCATTTAGATAGGCTGGGGTCCCCGAACGCTGCACCGAGGAAGTGTTGTGGACCTGAATGACTGAGCTTAAGAGCTGTTTCATTGCACTTGTGTGTAATTTTAGCCACACTGTGGTTCTTTGGATATTTTTCAGTGTCTTAAAGAAACATTTAAGTGTATTCAGTATGTTATTTCAGTCAGCTAACGTAGGGCACTTCGGTCCGCAAATTACCTGACAACATATCGGTTTTCCTCTCTCCTCAAAGACGGTTCCTCACATAAATTGTCTTTTGTTTCTCCTGAAAAAGAAAGTCTATCCTGGATGTCTAAGTTCACTTCAATTATTTTTTTTTATATAGCGTCTTTCACAAAAGTGCTGTTCCAGAAAAAAACCTTGCCAACAAAGCCAACTACCCCCCCAACTCCCCTGTATATGCCTACACTATAAAACAAATTATTAATGTTTGAATACTTAACTCCAATTGTCAGAATGACGTTCATCCATGTGCCAGGTCTAGGTGTAGATATTTGTAGGCTGACAGGCCCTTATGGGTGGAGGCCACAATCCCAATGCCACACTGTGTTCAGTGTATGCAGTGTCCCGTTCAGGTGGTGTGTATACCTGACACCAACCAAACCAAAGTGGGGAGAAGAATAATAAGGAAGGCTCAAAACAGATGCACATCCAAACACAAAAGGCATTTACAGCAGCATCAGAATGACAAATTACAGTTACAGTCATCATTTCTCCTGGATATAAACAGATATTAACGTCTGAATGGCTGAAAAAACAGTGGATCAGGGGTGTGAATTATTACCTAACTACCTACAACCGAAGCCATAAATAAATGGAATTAGGAAGATTCACACTTGAGGCCACATAATTTTTGCAGTTTTTACTGCATTGGCGGTGACCAACTAAAATTAATCTTTAGTAAAAAAAAAAAAAAAATTGCCCTGACAATTTTAATCATCTCATTTTCAGGACAATTTTCTTGACAACGTCAGTGGAGAGAAGGTTTTATCTCATTTCCATGTCATTATAATTGCCCAAAACTGAGAGGATACACAGACTGAGCTCAGTAAATGCAAACAGCAGGGATGGATTTAAACCCGCAGCCTGATGTCAGATCAGGGCCACCTTCTGTACCACCAGGCTAACCATCAAGCACCATATTCTGTTTTTGCTTACTGTTAAAAGCACTTCCCCCCCACCCACATAACCATCACATGGTTATGTTAACCTAAATGTGTTTTCTTCCTGTATGTCAGTTCATTCATGGAGTGGGGTCTACAACAAAAGATGTCTACAACCCACAGCAGCTGAGTAGGGGGGGGGCCTTTAGAATATATATTCTTTCTTAATCCAGACTTGTGTGCAAGAATTCTCTGGACTTTTCATAACTGTTCTAGTACAAAGGGGAACTCTTCACTGGCAAGGCCAAAATCTGTCTGGCTTTCTTTTTTAATTACCAGATTAGAGCAAAACAGCTAGTCATAGATCCAGAGAGGGGTCTGCTTTGTTCACTTGATGTGCGGTCGAGAAACTGCAAAAAATGGCATGCATGTCACAATGAAGTCCTTCTCGCTGAATGTGTGGCGAGATCAGAGGATTCTGAACAAAAATGAACTGTGTATCAAAACACGAACTTCAGCTAATCGGTGGTACTTCTAATTAGAAATGATTTATGAAATCAGGTTCTGATCATTTCCATAATTCACTATTGTGGCAGGGTAGATCATATTTAAATTTAAAGTAAAGTTTATTTGGCAACAAAAATTACCTTTCCTTAGAGCACAGATTCTCTATAGAACATTCTTAATACTATTGGAGTTCCTTCCTGTTTTTAAAATTGTGACCGTTGTAACAACCATTTTTAAGACTTTAAAGCAAAAGAGATTTTTAAAAACCTTGGTGAGAGCACTAGAGTTCTGTGTTTTGATGTTCCTGGCACACTTTGTTCTGATGTTCCACGATGATCATCTTGGACACTCTTGGGTTTTTGATGTCTGATGTAACGCCCTTCAGACACCAGACATCCCTTACACTCAGCCATCTCGCCGAGCGTCTTCGTTAATCTCGGACAGACATATCGATTTTGTCTGCCTTTTCCCTCCCTCTGCTCTGTGTAGGATCTTTTCATTTACCTTGTGGGATTGTTCCCATGGCTGAGCTGAGGCCCAGACGGCACGTTTCCATGGTGACCGTTCATCCAAACTCGCCGCTCGAGTTGGCTTCTGATGAAAATGCTTCCTTACAGATGCTTTATTTTAACTTCTGCTATCTTTCCGTGCAAACATCTTATTGACATGCTCCAAAGACAAGTTCATCCTCAGTCAGGTACCTTTAAATTATAATCGTCAAACTGAAAATAATACACAGCAATGGCTATTTTATTTTTTATATGTGTGATGATGATGCATAAAAATAGGTTTTTTAAAGCATGAATAAGCATACATATATTTTTACCAGGTCAGAGACAAGTCACATTGCGTTACTACTTCATTCACTGTAGAGACACGAAACTTACATGGAAAGCCAAAATAATTTTAATGTTTTTAAAATTTAAGACACAAATGTTAACAACCCTGCTGCTGGGGGCAGTTGTGCGATATTGTCAAGAACTGCAGTGACAGTCACCAATAACATCAGCGTTCGCACACTGAATTTTTAAAAATGTAAGCCTTTCTGTTTTATAGTCACAGTTCAAATTTGCCAATTAAAACAATGGCAAATGATTATTAAAATTCTTTATTTGATTGCCTGGCATGTATTGCTGTACTAAGCATTGTATAGGGTTTGTTTTGTAGACCATTTACAAAGGTATTTTGGCCTACTTCATTGACCACTAGTTTGTTAATTACTACGCCCCCTACAGGAGACATAAAAAACAATCCCCTACCTTCAGTGACTTGCATGATCCAGACATGGTTGTTAACCTTAGGAATCTAGTGTGCAGCTGGAACACTAAAGGCACACAAGCACAGACACCCAGCGATGGCTTGCTCTAAAGCTACCCCTCAATTCCTTTAATCTTTAGCGAAACACGGTGCACGTCAGGCTGCCCTTTTTACACGCATCCCTGCATGTTTCAACTTGCGCTGTGAAAAGGTTAAAGTATTCCATGTAGTCCTGTTGTAGTCCTCCCAAAAGAAAAAAACCTTTTAACAAACAAGGACGCACAGGCTGTATAAACAGTAAAACACAAAAGCTTAGAGGATGGCGATATTCTGCCACAGCTTGTCTGGCTTTCAAGAGTGAAGTCGACCTTGAAGTTCCTTCCAGAGCTGGTGAGCCTTGAGCTGAAGCTGAAAACGCCGTTCACGCTCGGGGGCGAAGGCACTTAGCACGCAGCGAAAACTGCTCCCTCACCCTTGTTTTGCTGGCGGCTGTCTGCACACTCCGCCTCGCGGCCGTTTTGCAGTTTGTCAAGGCAACGGTGCATCACATGTTAGTTATAAACCATTTTCTCTGTCCTGAAGGACTGCTTGGTTGTTATATGTGTCACTGTGTGTGAAAGCAGCAATTGACTGTTCTGTACTCGTATCTGTTCATATTTGTACAATGTATAAGTAAAGTACAATGTCCTAACAGTAGTTTACCTGTAGTTTACCTGTTTCTGACCACTAGCATACCCATACTCTTCATGTGATAAGCCTACATTATATTTGTGTTCCACCTCTTCAGACTGTATCTGTTTTCACCTGTAGTTTTACTATAGCGGTGTTCTATCTGTTCTTTCTCTGCTTTACCTGTAGACCTACTCTACTGATAAAGTTTTACCTGCTTCGTTTGTAGACGTACTCTACTGGTAAACTTTTACCTGCTTCACCTGTAGACCTACTCTACAGGTAAAGTTTTACCTGAATGCCAGTGGTTGTAAGGTGTATTCTCTGAACTGCCCTATTCTTTGTGCTCAAACA
This sequence comes from Chitala chitala, assembly GCA_025773905.1. NCBI lineage: Eukaryota > Metazoa > Chordata > Actinopteri > Osteoglossiformes > Notopteridae > Chitala > Chitala chitala. The sequence continues at coordinate 8,472 of JABJVR010018470.1, read as the reverse complement.
GAAAATTTTGTTACATTTGCAAGTATTCTTTTCCCTAAAAGAACCTCCCTGAATGTGTGAAACATCAGTACAATAAATTCCAGGAGGCTGTAGCAAAGGCTTTTGTTGTTCTTGTGTATTTCTTTCCAGGGGCACACGCAATTATTATCATTTTCTGAGTGTTGCTTTTCTGTTTAAAAGCAACCAGTAGCAGAACCAATAGAAAAGAACCTTTGTCCCCTTGTAAGAAAGGTGGTAGGTATAGTAAAATTAAGTGAAAATGCAAACGTGGCTCCGGACCTCTTAGAGCCCATGCTTGTTAACAGCTGCTGTACTAGAAGAGGGTAGTGATGGTAACTATCTAGCATGTTTGCAATGCTTTGATAGAATTTTCTGGAAAATTCCAACTTGACTCATATTGAAACTTAACTTGCCTCTTCTTGAGAGGACTAAACATGCCAAAGCACTTCCACCTCAGCGTAAAAGTAAAAACACAGTAAAAAGACTGCAAGAATGTGCTCTGTCACACATAACATGGTGTAAACTACGGTTCCTGCTGGATTTCAGCAGGCCTGAGCTCCCACTCACGTTCAACAGCCGCTTCTTATTGTATGACTCAAAACTCACCTCAGCAAGGTGTTTCTGCATGCGTACATCTGCAGGCGTTTGCGTGAAGGCTAACTGGAGCAATGCCTTCCAAGGCATTAGCGCATTTTTGCGTTTATTTCTTTATCGGTAATGTTTCACGTTCCTGCACTCGTACGCTTCAGAAATGTTTTTTCAATTATTTTCTCAAGAAGACAGCAATAATTTCAAAAGTTTATCAAATTAAATATCCCACAGACAAGCAGAGTGTGTCATAGCTTTGTGCTCTATAGAGTTATGGAACTAAGTTGTATAAAATGAACAGATGTTTCATATTTTCAAGATGTTTCAATGTGCCCATTTTGGCTCTGCTTTTTTGTTCCATATTCAGTTCCTGCACTTCACTACGTAGCACTTTCTGTGTACATATACAGTATCGGTGTATAACACATTAAAACAATACAACTAAAATAAAAGCTTGCTGACGTACAACCCAAATTAACACCTGGAGTCATACAGACACAAAGAAACTCTGATTACATATACAGTAATGTAATAAGACACACAGGTATGTATTGGACTCTACCCAGTAGGTGGTCAGCTAACCGATTGTGTTTTTTTTTTTTCTGAATTCCAGGCCTTCTGGCATTGCTGGGATCAAGATAATACATCGCTTATAGGACGGCAATTCCCCTTTTGTTCTTTGTGAAGGAACAAGTGATGATATTCATTTTCACAAGTGGAGCAAATTTCCCAAAATTTCATTCCTGCTGATAAACACTATAAATTGAGTGCACCTTTTTCATTTCAAATTAGGGATCATGTTTGATTATACTAGTTGGACAGGCAGGTATTTTACATGTAACCACTCTTCAAAATTACTGAGAAATGTGTGCACTGAGCTCCTTTCTAAGCTCTTCACAAGGGGGTACAGCATTATGGGATGTTCAGTTATACTGACTTGGAAAATTTCATTGGTGCTCTTTGTTTCAGTAAGTGCTCAATCCAGCAACCACCCTACAATGATCAGGCCTGTCTTCCATGTGGCTGGGGGGGGGAGGGTTGATAGGAGGGTAAGACTACCCTTGCTTCTCACTTTCATGCCACCTCCAGGTACCTAAGCCCTGATGATTTTAATAAACCATCTTCAAGACAGGTTTCTTGAAAATGTCAGTGCTGAGCATTTAAGCCTTTTGAGGTCTTCAATTAAAAAAAAAAAAAACACCTCATTGCTGAAACAAATGAACTCAGCCTGAGCAGTAGATAAGATGATTGACGTGTAAGAAATTCCCTTCCGCAGGGTGTTGCTATTTGCTGTCTCCTGAAGGAAACCGACAGATTTAACACCTTGTAAAAGGAAGATTCACACAGGCATGTCTCCTTGTCTGCATCCAGACGTCTTGCGGAGGCTTTTATTCAACGTTGGTTTTTGGTCCTAGTGCTTCTGTGTATATGAAAGCCATTGCCATGGCTGTCCTCTGAGTTATGTGCCCAGGGGAAATACGGAAAGAGTGGGTTAATGTTGACAGCAGTCATTAATTAGGGGATGGGATTTTACCGAGATTCTGACACCTCCAGATACTGGTGATGAGCCCATTTGCCTGGTCTGCAATAGAAGGGCTCATGAGGTCAAGAACGCTGCAGCTCCTGGAACAACAACAGACACTGAAAGGCATGGCGGCCTCAAGTGAAATGCGGGTTAAGGGTCAAAGAGTTTAAATGAAAAACACTATTTCACTTAGTGATAGGACGCGATTGGGGCGGCCCTGGTTGCTTACAAAATGACAGACATTGTAGTTCGCCCTGGGATGCAGAACACAAATAAGCACATTTCAGATACTCACTTTGTACTGAAGTGTGTAACACACTGTGTTTACTATGCATTTACAACTGAGATAAATACAGCATGATCCTTTGTATTATAACATGAAAAGAAATATTTAAGCACTGTCCCCAGTCTTAAATAACACTGATGGCTGCTAGGCCTACATTATCTCACAAAGAAGACAAAAATGGGATAAACGGTGGAATCAGTGGAAGGCCACTTCCAGGGTGGGGGGGTGGATGTCCCAAATGCCTCCCTCCCTTCTCATTCCCTCCTCATGGGGTGCTGAAAGAAAGTGTTACAGGTGGAACGCAACTGCCATTCTCCACTTCTAGGGACTGTCACTACCACTCTTTTCACATAAAAAACACTCAGCTAAATGCCTTAAAAATCCTCCCACGCCCCGCCCTCCCCCTATTGTAAGCCCCGTTTTCAACGCCTGCGTCGGTGCCGGAACGCAGCTGGAACAAAAATCAAAGCGTTTCAAGTGCAGCCGTTCAGAGACCTAATTGCACCGCTGATTAAGTCTGCATTTCCCTTCTGTTTGCTCAGCAGACACGTTCGCCCAAACGCTGCACCTGAGCGCTGAGGCAAAGGTGGAATTGGTGCAGCTTTTAACAACATGATTGGCCAAATCAGATGCAAACGTCACTAACACGGACCACCTGATTCACAGAGGACCCGGTGTTCATCATATGAGCATCAGCGTTTGCCCCTCACTAACCAGACTCTCTAACACAAGCCGAAGGAGTTGATACACATCTCCAGTCCAGCTAAGGTCCATTGGCTGACACTCTCCATGTAGCGTGTCACTGGTGAACCGGCGGGTCTCCCTGTGACAGACAGATGTTTAACACGTGCCTTTCAGCCACCTGAAATAAGGCAGCATGATTTGACCAAGTCATATCCTGTGATCTTTCGTCACGTAACACGGCACTGACATATCATTCTCCATGTGATTTCCCCATGTCGCACCGTCATCTTTTATTCTCAAAAAAATAATACGTTCATGAATAAGTCACTGAGAGGTCTGAAAATTTGCCTGGTCTATGTAAAATTTCCATTTAACAGTGTCACTGTCTTAGAGATGAATTATTCTCCGTTGCTTTTGTCATGTCAGCCACCACTCACATTCTTTTTCCACTAGGTAACACTTCTCTCCGCGAACACTTTCAACAAAAGGACAACAGCCATACACACAGCCACTGTTTCTTTCTTGGTCTCAGGCTTACATATCTAACATTGCAGCAATGTTTGCGTAATATCCTTACCTTTCATTTTAGACCTCCGTGTGTGTTTTTGATTGGACAAGAATATGTCTGCTACATGACTGTGCTTTTTCATCTATTTTTTGATTGGGGAAAAGAAAGGGGTCACATGACCTTCACGGGTCACCAACACCTCACTCAGAGGGGTTTTAAAAGTCTTTAATTTGTGACTGACACTAGCATTAGTGACACTTTGGCAAAGAAAAGGCATTTCTTAAAAAATGCACCTTGTTGTCCTGAATGGTTACATCAGTTCAGCTCTCTCACCAATCCCAGCAGCATGCTGATTCAATAGTGCATGGATGGCAAACAAGAATGTAAAAAGAGTTTAGACAATTAATTAAAAGTGCTTTCTTGCCAGTACATCAGTAACACTGCCAAATGGTTTTAGCCCACGGCTCTGATTTTTACAAAGTAGCCCTGAATGCTCCATTAAGCCATGCCAGGCGAAGATTCCTGTTAATGTGGCAACTGGCCACGTGCAGGTGTAGTTTGAAAGGGAAGATTTACCAAGCATCCACAAAGTTTCTGTGTCGACACCGGTGATGCATTTCAGAGAGTGGAGCACAAGTGATCTCCACCTAGGAGCCCTGTTCTCAGCTCAGCTTCAGCAAAGCTGAAAGCTCCCTGATTACATCTCATTTTGTACACACCACTTGTCATTATGGGCAGCGTTAACTATACACGTCCTATAATTAGTGTCACTTCCAACAGCATGTTCCATCATTACTGCTAATTGTTGCTACATACGTGCCTTGATTGACTCTGATTTTAAAGAGATCACATGTAATTATGAGTAATGTTAACTATGCGTCCCCCATGATTAATATCAGATTTAACGATACATTCTTCCATTACTGATAATTGACTGCATCAATTTCCGTGATTATTACTGATTTTTGTTCTGTTTTACATTGTACGTGTGTTTTAATTTACACACGACTGAAGTAACAAAATTGGAAACCATTTACATACTAGATGGTTCCATCTTGGACGTACGAAACGTTGACTTAAAAAAAAAATCGCATTGCATCCCAACCATGTCGCGCTTCAATAAGATGCCCCTGAAAAACAAGAGATCTGGTGGGTGATTAAAATAACTCATTAGCTGTCCACAAGAACACAATAAACCTTTAACCTGTACTTTTACTTTCGTGGTAGTACTCTATACAAATCTCTGGTATCGGATTTTGGCTTTGCTCAGAGTAAATATATCCTATATCATCACATATGCTGCAACAAAGGAACAGGCAATGACAAAAGGAACAGGCAATGACAAAAGGAACAGGCAATGACAAAAGTTATGTCTCAAAGATCCTGTATGAGTTGTCTGTTACTGACAGTAACACAACTCTCAGATGCTAACAGCAGCATAAAATGAAAGACTAGAGATGTCGTCATACATTTTTTTTAATACTGACATCTTGAGACTATATACCTTCCAGCATAGCCCATACTGAACTACTATTTATATTTTTAAAAGAAATAATTATTATCCATTATTTTACATTTTAGCTCACACAGAATAAAAGTTCCATGTGCAATATAAGACCGTCAGCAGGAAAATGTCCTTAATAATTAGTTAAAATGTGTCTTACATACACTTTCATTCTTTATATATAGGATCTATAGGACACACACACACACACACACACACACACACACACACACACACACACACACACACAAAGACAATATTAGCGTTATTCCAAGGCCGTTAATCGTTAAGCAACTGCAGTCAGCTGGTTATCACAGGGTAATTTTACAATCTTGAAACGAAAAGCACAATTTCGAAATTATAATAGCCACTTTAAACGATTTGCAAAAACGACTGAAAAGCCTCGACTTGCGAATGATAAAGCTCTTAGGCAGACAAGGATCGCCCAATTGTGCCCCGTCACTCAGCGGAATTGTTTGGTCTTGGACAGCGAGGGCTGGCCCGGCCAAACCCAAAAATCACAGGTACAATCAGACCAAATCCATAAATCATTCGACACCACAGACGGTGTCAGCACGAGTTATCCTTATCGTACCACTTTGTAACATTTGTCTTATGGAACAACTTATTTTTTTCTAGTGTATTTAATATCATAGGACACATACAGATAAGGCAAATGGTATAGTATAATTAATTTCTTCGGGAGTTCGTTTTCTTTATAGACACATCACTGTACTTCACATTTTACTGCTGCATTGCATTGTTAAGATATGTTGTATAAGGTGAATATTTAACCTGGATAGGCAGCTGTAGTAGTTTACACTTATATGGAACTTATGTGGACTTTTTTATCCTTTTCTACATTTTTCATTAACCGCTAACTGACATTTAGCATATCCTTCAATTATAATTATGAAAGCATAGGTAACACACATTGATAGTATTAGCAAGTAACTGTGACTTTGTCAATAAATACGTCTTTCTTACCATGTTGCAATACAGTTGTTACTGATATATCAAAATATCTTTAACGCTTATCACTAGCGATCGCGTGTCATCCCTGTCTTCCTCACTACGGGAGGCTTCATCATGCGGTCTACCACATTACCATGGTATACAAAAGGTCAGAACCACCGCTCTAGCCTCGAGTGTAAGGGCAATGGGACAAGTAATGGTTTAATTGACACATTAAATAAAACGTTAAGGCAGTGCTTAATGTGGCCAGGCGGTTGTGACAATTAGAAGCCGTTGCCACTTAACGGAGCCATGTGCGGTTCTGTTCCGGTTCTGTTCCTAAGCCGCAAACAAAAGAGCGCACGCTCAGCCGTCATCACCTCCAAGGTGCAGCACCTTCTTGTACGCACCGACAAATATTTTCTTTGTCAGATTCAAGGAGAGAAAAGTTTTTAAATGCCGCATTCCACTGAAAAGCATCAGACATGAAAGAGAAAGCAAATTGAATGTTTTTTTTTTTGTCTACATAAAAAGTCGATCGGATCTTTGATTTTTTTTTTTTTCCCGCGAGCGCAGTGATTCATCACGCGCTCTGTCAGAGGTCTTTTCCACAACATGACTTTAACAATGCCACTGTGATTGCAGCTAGGAGTTCTGATTGAAAGATAGACACAGCATCTCGGCCCTTGAAGGCGACTGCATCGTAGTGGTCCTAACCTTGCGCTCGAATGTTAAAAGAGAGGCACTTAAATGGCTTTACATCATGATGCCGCAGCGATTTCAGCTTACAAAAATACGAGATATTCTTTGATGACTGCTTTGTAAATATGTACGCCTAAAAAACCGCGGCGGTCAGTGATACTTTTTTGACATTTGCAAATGTAACGTTATTCGCCCGTCTTTACGAATACGTTATGTGTAGTAAAACTGAACAGACACATAAAATATATTCATTGTTATATAATACATCAAGGATTTTAAATATGAAGGTTTTGGAAGATTGTAGCTCCTGTTTAACGTGGCCCTAGTATACAGTAATTACTGTATTTACTAATATATTCCCCCATTCTTATGCAAACTTTTGTGCAATATTTCAAATGTATTCAGAATAAAATTGCAGAACACAAAGACTTAGTTTTAATGTACACAAACATTACTTAATTAGAAAAAACTTGAATTGGCATGTATGCTATTCACATCATTTTTACTTATTGTTGTTACTGCCTTAGGTGTGAAACTATGTTTTGCTAATCTGTGATTCTCATTAAGGTGCCCATGGGGTCAAGGAGCAGTTGTGCCCTGATTGTTCAAAACTAAAAGTTAAACATATTCAGTAAAATATTACATTGAACTGATCATACTTCAGTAAACTCACTAATGAAGAGTGATATGTATATTTTTATGTCTGAATAGGTCCATCCATCCAACCGTTCATCCATCCATCACCAAACTGCTTGCCTTTTGAAGGATTATGGGTGGTCTGAAACCTGTCCCAGGCAGGCTATGGTGTAAAGCAGAGTACACCCTGGGCAGGGTGCAAACCTATCAAAGGAAACAAACACACTAAATTTTGTTACTGTGACTTACACAACTTTCAGTGTCTTGAATGTGCAGCCTCCTTTAGTTCAACCAATAGTCTTTTTCCGAGAAGAGCAACTTTAAGGTAAACACTGGTGCCTATAAATTGTATAATCATATGGGAAACCTTTAATCTTATAAAATGGTGCCTTGTTTTTTACATCAGTCATTTTTGATATGAGTAACTGGATGAAGTCATCTGGTTATAAAGGAGAGCTAAGTATAGCATTTAATAAAGTATTTAATTAATATTGTAATGCAGTTGTCCTTCTCATGCCAAATTCAGCTGTGTCAGTTTTATTCCTTACGTTTTTTTAATTGCACTATGCAGTCAGTGAGTAAGCAAGCTTTCTTTTGGACCATGTTACATCGTTATATTGGATGGCGATGATTGCACCTCGATTTTATCTTAGGAATCAAGCTTAATCATAACAAATAAGGTTCTTAGATCAGGTTTCGTCTGCAATGGATGAGGTTTTTTACTTGTAAGACCTCAGTCCATCTCACAGACAGGTGTTTGGCTCCAATGTACATAAGGCAGAGAATTTCAGCAATGACTAAACGGAAACCAACATTGTAGGGTCCACAGCTCCACATGTAAGCCACTTTCCCTCCCCACACACTTTACTTCAATACTAATACACTACTTCAATACTAATACACTACTTCAATACTACTCGCTTTCAACTGGTTGAAGTTATTTCAAAAACTACACTCCTGCTCACCATTATTGGCACCCTTCATTTTTTGCATAACCTGTACGGTATCTTCAGAAATAAAGGGAAACGTACGATGTTTATATCATCAGGACTTTTTAATTGGAGGTCCAAAGTAATTTAACAAAG
>JABJVR010018459.1:0-40313 GCA_025773905.1 Chitala chitala | reverse complement strand
CTAAATTACATAAGGGAAACATGGCAGGAAAGGGGACATCTGGTGGACACACGAGGTATGGTAGGCGGGACGTGACAGTATGGTGACTAATTTTTAAAATATAGGTCTTTAAAATGAGCCATACATACAAATTCAACTTATCTATGGGTCAGTATAATTTCTCTAACATTTATATATGTAAAATGTTGGTTATAAAGCATGTATAATGAATGTCACTGATATTGAGTACATTCAGAAAGGACTTTTGTGAACAATACATACATGTGTACAAACTACTGGCAGCTAATGGTAAACAATGACATTTATGTGAAGCGTTGATGTAATAAAAAACAAAGAAAACTTCCAGGCAAATTTTATTTGCGTGATGTTGCAGAGGTATGTATTTTTCAATAACATTTATATACTGCGGATTATTTTTGTTGTCAATCTAGCTCAATATTAAATTTAAGAAAACCTTCAGTGAGATGTAGTAACACAGTATAAATGCCAAGAAACAATAACTGTGGCAGAATCATAAGTTGGTTTAAATCAAACAAGTTACAGTGTCATTTAATATAAAAAAAAAACACTCATATATTTTAGAGATAGGAACAAGATTTATTTCAAAGAAATATTAAAGGCTGGAACCAACATTCCCTTAAGTAAGCCAAAGTTAAGTCATTTTAATCAGTAATATTGAAATAAATTTAAAAATAATTATAAAGGAAGCAGCACGGTGGTGTGGTGGATGGCAGTGTTGTCTCGCACCTTCAGGCCTGGGGATCAATTCCGTGTGTGTGTGTGTGGGGGGGGGGGGTTGTATGTTCTCCCTGTGGTGGACTTTCTGTGGGTTCTCTGGTTTCTTCCCATGATCCAAAGACATGCGAATTTGGTTGATTGGTGTCTCCAAATTGCCCATGTGTGTGCTTGCCTGCCTGCTCTGCTCTAGCTTGCCTGTTCCTGCGACCCCTAACAGGGTAAGCCGTATGGTGATGGATATGTTAAACAGTTGATGAATGCTCACAGGTTTAATTAACCTAATATTCATATAAATTGTTTTATTGGTGCAAATCAATGATTTTTCCAGTTTATTTTATACTTTAATAGGACATATTCCTTGGTAATTTGTAAAAATGATTAATTGTGATTAGTTAATATATATGCTTGGCCACAATGAATTTTTGACCTTCACTTGTACATAGGTCATGTCAAATTTAAATAATTCAGCCTCAAATACAGCTTTTCAATAAATTTGACTTATACAACAGTACATACAGTCATTTGAAAAAATGGCTAGCAACAAACTGGAAAAGTCCACTATATAACATGGCTAAAATAGTGTGTCCAATTGAATCGGCAAATGTTTGTCAAAATCCTTTAGGAGAGGTGAGGCACCATCAGAGAGGAGCTGAAAAGTGCACAAGATTTTTCAAATTGTCCTGTACTCTTTTTCTGGAATTAATTCTTTCCGCTTGGAATGGCTGGATGGCTGGACTTCTTTTCTCAGCAGGTGTTAAACATGTCCAGTAAGGTTGGACACATACAATGCATTGTTTCCTTTTTCATTTCAGTTTCAATTTTATATATTGCTTTTTACAACGTGAGTTGCTTCAAGGCACTTTATAGGAATTGGTAAATAAAACAGCAAAAAAAGTTTAAATTAGAATGAGGTGACAACCCAACTTTAGAGGTACGAGGAAATGATGCTAACCACTGATAATCTAACTCTAAGCATCAATTATAAGTCTAATATGAAAGGCATCCATGTGCCAAGTTTAGGGATACATCTCTGTAGACTGAAAAAACCCTTGGTTAAAAACCACAGTCCTAATGTTAAACTTGCTCTGACACAAAAACCAGTGGTGTTCTCCAGAATGGGCACAAAGCAAAGAGAGAAGAATGATAAAAAGGGTGTGGTAGAGAAGTAAAAACTATCTCTGGTCATACACTATATGATTTTTGCCCATTTCATGATCTCCAAACTGACAGATAAAATCAGGAGAAAACTGTGGAAACACATTTTCACTCACAAAATTAGTGATACTTTCTGACTTCACTTAAGTGCTTTATGACCTCCTGATCATTTTTGGCATGTCAAAAGTTCAAGGACTGCCAGGGAGAGGTTGATAAGTTTACTCTGTGTTTATGCTTCTGCAAATGTGGCATGAACGTGCTTGTGGATGTTAGAAAAGGAGGAAAATGTTGCTGAGCTATGGCAAGAGAACAAGAACCTAAGCTGAAAAACAAACAATGATTAGGAGAACTTAATTTATCCTGATTATTTTAAAATAATTGTCTCTGCTAATACAACGTAATGAATGTTCTTTGGAAACAGACACATTTCATACTCATAATCATTCATTTTTCTGTACTTGTACGTTTTCTTGTACGTGTAGTAAATGCATGTAGTTACATACAGGACCCATTAGCAGAGCACTCTTTAGCAGTAATCAAAGCCAAAATCCATAAAACAAAAATATTATCAGGTCATTTCAGTTTAAATTTATGCTGTTATTGTGCCTTTCACAACAAGATGTGTCAAAAGCACACCACAAAAAGAAATTAGAAATAATACAAAATTAACAGCTAAATCCAAAACTAATCCAAAAAGAGTCCGGCCAAAACACAGACAATATATACGAATAATCAGAAGTAAACGAGATAGAGCTAATACACACGTAAAGGGCAAAGAAGGAACAAGCCGAGATGGGAAGACTGAAAAAACAGAGAAAAGTACCTGGATCTCAATGACTCATTGACAATACCTCACTGGGGAACTGAAGAAAAGAATAAACATAAAAGGACTGGCCTAATGAACAATAGATGCGGTGGTGAACTTGATCGTGGGGTGTGGCTGTGAATTAAGAGGTATGTTATTTAATTATATGGCCGGTGTGTCAGGAGGTGTTTGTGTTTCTAAATGGGAATTGCCTATGTTGATACTCTAGGCTAGATATACACATGACATCAGCAGCACAGGCTATGTAGAACAAGCCATGATCTAATAGCCCAACTCAGTTAATTTTGGGATTTTATCATTCTCGATTTTCATTTCCAAGCAGCACTTAATTCGCTTGTGGAAGAATCTCAAGCCACAGTATAATAACAAAAAAAATGTCCAGTATACCTCCTTTTAAAAATAGATGATTTCCAGTATAAATGTTTTTAAAATGAAATACTTTGATATAAATTATTTATAACTCCATATTGCTTATTTTATTTTAACATTGCACTGTCTGAAACAACAGGAAGACTTGTAATTTTCCTAAGGGGTTTCTTATCCAGAAGACTATTTTGGAGGTTAACAATCTCAAGATGTGCTTTTTCAGTACATCACATAACAGTTGCCAAGGTGCACCTGGATTTCTTTGTTGTGTGTCCACACCCCCTTTCTCTCTTGTTACCTTATCTCCTTGTTTCTTGATGCCCTTGTTTCTTTATGGGTGTTTTCACCTGGTTTGTGTTTGCTGTTTGGTTCTTTATTAGGTGCAGTGTTTCATGGGCAAGCAGTTTGGTATTAAAGTCATGTTGGTGCTCTCACCTGGCATTTGTGATTCTTTGTGTTTTTCTTCTTGGCTTGCTGTATTTCCCTGTTATATATAATGTTATGTGTGCATGCTTTCACCAACTGGAGCCTTGTCCAGGGTGTACCCAAGGCTGGAGACAACTTGCTGTTGTAACCTAAAACCCTGTTTGGAAAAAGTGTTTAGAAAATCAACTGAACTATAAATGAAATCACTAACTATTATGGTACTTGCACAAGCAAAAAATATTAGCAAAGTACACAAAAAAATGTACAAAAACACAGGAAGCAACACTAAGCCTTGTCCTGAGTCCCACTGCCTCACCCCACTTTAGAAATATTTGTACATCTTTGATGGGAATTGACTGCTTTTGTCCAGTGTTTGATGAAAAAAGGAGTAATGGAAATTCAGTCTTTAGTGCATAAGTGCTACTGGGCCTTTACTACTTCAACTCCCTGGCTTCGGTGTGTGTACTCGGGCTCACAGACGTCAGAGACCGTACTGAAGCTCTACTTATGCCCATTTTTGAAAGCTCAAGCTGAGGCACATGGGGCGAAAGTGACTGCTCCACAACAGTACAAGAATACACAAGAACTTCTTTCTGTATCCTCTGTTGGGAGTCTCATGAAAACATATGGCCATATGGCCAACAGTAAGTGTTATTTCAACATGCAGGATTTGTGAGGATGGCAAACAGAAGACATTGAACTGAAAATTGAATGCTTATAACATATTGTAATGTGCATTGCACATTATTCTCCACTACAAATCAGCCAACTGTGTCAGTAGCTGTTCCTTGTTATAATACATTGCATATTTGCTTTTTAATCATTGAGGATCAGTTACTCTCATCTATTGTATCACCAGATAGTGTTTTTCTTTTTTCGCTCTGTGCTTTAAGAATAATATCGATCCAAACAGAGGCCCACATCTTTAGCTAACTAGTTGCCACAGTTTACCTAGAGTTTTAATTATCTGCCATGTGTTTTCAGATCTTTGCTGAAATAGATTGTAGGGGTGGGGCAGGGGTGTGTGTGTGTGTGTGTGTGTGTGTGTGTGTGTGACATTTCTACCTGATCACACTCTGTACCCCAAGCAGTCTGCTGCTATGTTAGAAGAAAGAATCATTCGACCTGAGAAATACAGTTATATAGATAGGTGTCAGATTTTCCATATCAACAACTGGTTCACTGGTATTATTAGAAGCACTGAAATGAAAACATCAACAATGATACTCAGTAGTTGATGCCACAATGGTGAACTCCTTGCTTGATTCAGGGAAAGGAGGAGTTACATCTGCTTAACAGTGCAATTAATATCACAGTGTAATAATGTGTCAGCATCTGACTAATATCCTGATGTAAAGCTTAGAAGGATCATCAGAAGTTTCAATAAAAACTGTCTGTTATCATATATTGTTCTCATGTCAACAATACACATATGACAGAAATCGGCATTGAAGTATATATTCTATGTTATCATTGTCTGTACATGACGCACTTAGATGGATTGTATTTGTTATTACTTCACAGAACATTTTTTTTTAAGGTAACTGGTTATGTGACTGCTCTGCATTTGTTGAACCAACCCTGCAAAACAGATAGTCTTTAAACTGAAAAGTGTTAGCTGCAGGGGAGTTTATAATGATTTGACCTGTTCTGCTTTGTATAGATGTAGTGGAAAACGTTTGGCACAACAGAAATTTTTATTTTTTCTACATAGCTGGATTTCCCTAGAGAAAACAACCATAACAATTTCTCCAAGGCAATAATTATAAGGCAACATCACACTTGTATGTACTCTAAAGTACAAATCTGATGATGATTCAGTTCAATTCTCTTTTATATATCACCTTTTGCAAAAAAATTGCCTCAAGGCACTTTACTAAAGTGAATTACATTATATTGATTTACATATTTAGAAGAGCTGAAATTATTGGAAAGGCGGCACAGTGGCATGGTGGATAGCACTGTTACTTCACACCTCCAGGCCTGGGATTCGATTCCCGCCTTGGGTCTGTGTGCATAGAGTTTGCACATTCTTCCTGTGCTTTGTGGGTTTTCTCTGGGTGCTCAGTTTCCTCCCACAGTCCAAAGACATGCAGGTTAGATTGATTGGTGTGTCTAAATTGCCTGTAGTGTGTGTGCCCTGTGGTGGGTTGGTGTCCTGTGCCCTATGTGTCTGGGATGGGCTCCAGGCTTCCCTGATTCCTTGTGGGTCAGTTCACCAGGACTAAGTGGTTAAAAAAAATAATTAATTATTGGAATAGTGTAAAGTTAGAATCAGATGACAACACAGGATAGAAACCAAAAAAAAACTGTGGTGTGTAGGAAAAAAAAAGAGCAATATTGCATCCCATATATAGGCAGGCAGGCTATTCCATAATAGATGCTAAATGCTCTAGTACCAATACCCTTAATACTTTGGTTCACATGAAACAGCAAAAAAGTCTGCATTCTCAGATTACAATGAATGATCTGTGTGTAATTATGTATTTATAAAACCAATTGCAAATGCGGGTGTGTGATGTTTCAGTGTCTTATATGTTATAGAGACACATTGAAATAGGTCCTGTACTTAACAGGAAGTCAGTGGAGTAAGGACAGTATGGGAATTATATGATCATGCTTTCTGACCCTGGTAACAATTCTATCATCTGCATTTTGAATGTGCTGTACTTTCTGGGGGTACACACAATGTGTGCAATGTGTACCCCCAGAAAGTAAAGCAATTATATAGCCTAGCATAAATAAATGCATGTACTTTTTTCTCAGTATCTTCAGGTTGTAAAGTAGCACCCCAAATTGTCAATGTTTCTGAGCTGCATGAATCCTACCTGTCAGATTGCACTAATATGAGAGCCATCATTTGAATATAAACTGAAACCTAAATGATGTGCCAAACTGGTAATGTAAAAACTGAGGCCTGCAGCACTGAGGACTGAACTGAAGACACTCCTCACAGTACCATTACATCCAAGCAATGGGATTTCAGTTTTGCCATGGTTTAGTAATAAATAGCTTTTGCTCATCTATTCTTTAGTACCTTTGAGACAATTAGTTTGGGGGTTTGGGCACCTCTACCCATTGTGTGTAGAGTTTGAATGCTCTCCCGATGCTTCAGAGGTTTCCTCTGGTCAGTCTAGTTTCCTCCCAGAATTGTATACATGTTGTAGTTTACATTATATTCACATATAATACTATTTAAAGGTAATATATACTGTAAAGGGAGAGCAAGCACAGATCCTTGTGGTCCTCTTCCTAAGTGTTCACATGGGTGAGGGGATGCTGACATGAAAACATTTGAACACAATAACAGTTTGCCAGATAAAAAGTAAACCAGCTACAGCTTGAAGCCAGTTTAAAAAAACAGAATGATCAAAGGTATGAAATGTGGTACTAATACCTGGAACAAGAACAGTCCTGTCCCATGGATAGTTAAATTATACAATTTAAAGCTCTAGTTTTAATTAATTTAAAGCTGTTTTGATTCCAGGGCCTTGTGAAAAGATGGACTGAAACCTAAACTAAATGGACTAAAAGTCTAAAATTACTAAGTAACTGAGGATCTACATTAACTTGTTTTAAGCAGTGGCCTAAATACTGTAAATAAAGCAGTATATTTACACTAAACTGTACAGATATAAAGTTTTATTCATTATGCTTCAAAGCAGGAACATTTTAATTGTTATGTATATGGACAGGGCCCTAACTCATCTAAGGGCACTCACAATTTTAGGGTAGTTAGCAGAGTTCAGCTCATGTAAACGTCACATCCATGTAGTATGGCAAAGGAACCATGCAGTGTAGAAGGACAACGTACAAACTACACACACAAAAGCAGAATTTTTGTCCATATCCCTGAACAAAAATCCAAGGTTGTATAACAGTCCATATGTTTAAAAATTATGTTTATAAACTCAGTTTAGTAAGTGTAATCTTGACTAGAACAATATGGAGACTCCAAGTTACCTATAGGTCAGGGCCCCCTTTTAGACTCATTTGAACATGATTGAGCCAAGCTTCACCTTAAGGTTGTTGAGTCAATCATCACATGCCTTAAGGGCTCCATTCCATACTGGTGTAATAGTAACTCCCTAGCTTCGCCAATGCTCTCACAAAGTAGTGATACTGCTAAACAATAGGACAGATGCGTAAGATAAAAATCCATGTACTGTAGCTGTCCTCATGGCTTATGACATGAAATGAGAAATTGTAATAACTTCATATGAAGATATTGAACTATCTAAAGAAATTGTCTATTGCAAGCAATAGTGGATTTGTTATATTTTCTTATGCACTGAAAGACTAACTAGAAAGGTATAGAACTAAGAGTTGTTACATTTTGCTGGACAAATGAATTGTCTGTTAACATCTAGACTGTAATGATGAAAACGGGTACTTCAGGAGCACAGAAAGCTGTATTTATGTGAGCAGTAGCTCGGGTCAATAAGGCTTTTATAAAAAATGGTAGTCTGAAAATCTTGCTTGTAAATCCAGGCAAAAAAGTTAGAGGTCCATTTAGTCAATATTAAACCAAGATAGGACCAAGTTTGGTAGTAATAAGAAAGCAGGAGCAGGAATACACACAAGGCTTTGGGTAAGGAACAAAGACTAAGAAGAATAAATCAGCTCAGAATTGGTCATGAAGGAACCATACATCACAGAAAAGTAAAGTGAAATGGAACGTAATACAGTGTAAGAAAAATGAGCTGAGTGGTAGCACTGTTTCCTCATAACTCCAGCACCACGGGGCTGAATTTGTCTCTTGGCACTGTGTGTGTTTCTGTATGTGTCTCTGTGGGTGTCTGTGCGAGTCTCTGTGCACGTGTCTCTGTGCGCATGTCTCTGCGCGTGTCTCATCGGGTGTCTGAGCGTGTCTGTGCGCGTGTCTGTGCGCGTGTCACTGCGGGTGTCTCTATGTGTGTATCTGTGTGCAAGTGCCCGTCTATATGTTTGAGTTTTACTTTTTTCCTTGCACATGTGTGAGTGATCTTGTACTTTTCTATACTTCAAGACATGCAGATCAGGTAAACTGCTTGGAATATGTGTGCCCTCTCTTAGCTGTGCCCTGCCTCATGCCCTAGGCTGCTTGGGATAAGCTTCTTTTAATCAGTATTCAGGAGACTGAGATGTGAATAAGGTAAGTTGTGGAGCTAAATCAGCATGGAGTGACTGATTTAAAACATTAAGGAAACAAGAATTTCTGGTAACTTGGTGTTCAGCATGCGCTCTAGCCCTGATGTTTCTGCATTGCCACACTAAAAGGGCTGCAGGTCTGGTGCACAAAAAAAATCTATAAAAACTAAGCAAACAACATCTTTGGTTTAAAGCCAAACTTTAAAAATTATAAGTGGAAGACATTAATGCTTTTAAAACAGCTTATTTAAAAATTTGGCCCTGACCCACAAGGAAAAGATCAAAACTAAAGGAAAAAAAACAGCTCAGTGAATGTAAGGACAGGTTTTATAGTGGCCTGCCTGTGGATGTGCTGCACTTTAGCTTCAGCACTAAGTGAGAACACAGCAGCTTAATTATGCCACGTCTTGGAAGAAAATGTGCTAAAGTCTTATTTTATTGGACCTCTGATCTCAGGGTTAATTACTCCCACAGTTCTGTCAACGATCTTCATATATACTGTATATATATATATACACTTCTAACATGTGTTATGTGCAAAATGGCTTTGTGGAAGCAAAAAAGAGGTTATGGTATACAATTGTTAAGCTAAAGATGGTATCAGTCTCAGAAAATTAACTCAGATGGCAAGTTTGCCCTAACCCAACTACTTGGCAACTGTGTGGCATTCTGTGAACCCTGTGAAGCTCTTGAAGTTGTTAACAAGTTTTCCTTACCATAATGCTTTGCACCACTCATGCCATACAAATTCTGTTTTGATATCATTTAGAATGTTGCATGTTCTGGGGTTTCTTAATCAAATTGTCAGATGACTTATTTTTGGATTTCCTTAATCAAATCCCTTAGATATCAGGGATCTTTCAAGAAGTATGTACACATTTTCTCTGGCATTGTAATAAAAAATTCTGATATGACTGAGGGGTCAAGCACAGAGTGCTGAGTTTAATGATAATACAGATGCCAAAACAATCACCTCCAAAGTTCAGTCCATGACAAAGACAAAGTTATGAAGGCAAAGAATGGAAGTAGGGTTCACAAGAAAAAGGAGACACTGAGCAAGATCTTACTATGACAAAAATCCAATTAAATCCAACTAATCATGAACACTCAGAATTGCTACTAGCTAGTCAATACCACAAAATAACTGAAATGTAGGCAAAATATATACAGGTAGTGGTGTTGGCTAAATATGAAAGGAATGGGTGAACCCAATAATCTAGTAAGTGGGATCCTGACCAGAAGTGATACGTCTTCTCAATAGGGGTGTGGCTGTGGATTATAAATTGGATTTTTCTGAAGTGTAAGAGAACTCTTGGCTGAGTGCAGGTGTGATTGAAATGTATTAACAGCTGTAGATGCAGCTATTTAGTGTCAGAAAATAAACTGAGGCAATGCATAATAAAGCAACTTTTTATTTAAGAATTTAAAACATTTCTTTAATTTCTATGCTGTAAAGTAAAGCTACTATGAACAAGAACCATTAAAACAGCCAACGTAAAATCTTGAATCAAGGAATATGGTATGAATTGGTTTCAAAAGCAGTGAGTATCTCCTAGTGGCCATCAAAATGAGTCATTGAATCAGTAATGTTTGACATCATGCAGAGTCTGCTTGGAGCAAAACTGAGTAGTAATTCAAGAACTGCATTTGCAAAGGGCAGCCAAGAGACCTCTGATGATATGGAAAGACCTCAAAGGATTTGTGGCTGAGGTGGGAATAAAGAAATCAATCCCAAAAAACCACACTATTCCAGAAAGAGCTTTTACCCAATTATGCTATTTGCATATTTAAAAAGATAAAAATAAAAATTTTCCATAACTCTAAAAAAAAACTGCTCCCATGATACAAACCACCTTTTTCTTTCAGTGAATGTTTTTTGACTGGATGCCATCCATCCATCCATTCCATCCACCC
This sequence comes from Chitala chitala, assembly GCA_025773905.1. NCBI lineage: Eukaryota > Metazoa > Chordata > Actinopteri > Osteoglossiformes > Notopteridae > Chitala > Chitala chitala. The sequence continues at coordinate 29,758 of JABJVR010018459.1, read as the reverse complement.
ACCTACCCTGTACAGATGTCTTCTAGATACTGTTTTTCAACCAAAAATGTACAAACACATCAGGCCAGTTCTGGGGAAGAAAGTGCTATGTTATCATATATATGTCAGCAGTCCACACCACTACCTGTATAAGTGAAATGTTATCATATATATATAAAGACATGCAAGATTTTATTTGCTAGCTAGGACTAAGACATGCAAATCAGGTTAAGTTCTTTGTCCTAGTTTGCTTCAAGGAAAATGATAATATAAAACATGATCACTGGCAAAGTGCCCTCACAAGATTTGGTGTTGGTGCCATACCTAATAAATGTATATAAATCTAATCACAGTTTTTTCTTAATATTTCTTAAGCTTTAAACCTAATGTAGACTTTCTTGTCATACAAGCTTTGGGGTTTTCAATAGGACTGATATAAGCTCACCAGGTATTTTTTGGGAACACTATATTAATTCCAGGATGGTTTCCCTTTGCCCTGATAACAGCTTCAGTTTTTCATGTCATGCATTCCATAAAATGTTGGAAACATTCCTTTCAGATTCTGGTCCATGCTGACATGATTGCATCAAATGCAATTTTTGCAGATGTGTCAGTTGCATTCATTCTGTAAATCTCTTGTTCTACCACATTCAAAATGTGGAACATTGAATTTATGTTCATGAAACCAGTTTGAGGTGATTTATGTTTTGGAACATGATGCATCATGATGCTCTTAGTATAAAAAAAAATTGGCTATAGTGTGGCAATAAAGGGACGCACATGGTGAGCAGCAATGTTCAGATAGGCCGTGGAATTCAAACAAAGACTGATTGGTAGTAAAAGGCTCCAACTGTGACAGTATGCCAAGGAAATATTCTCCGCTGTTAACCTCCACCACCAACATGGACTGCTGACATAAGGCAGGTTGGGTTCATGGAGTGCCGCAGTTGATGTTGTATTCTCACCCTTCCAAATGTGTGCCTTTCATAAAGCCATTTTACATTATACCACTCCTCAGTTGCCCATTTTTGTTGAGCTTGTGCAAAATATATGTCCCTGACTGATAGGAATGGAATCCAACATGATGTTTTGCCATTGTAGCCCATCCTCAAGGACTGAAGTGTTGTAAATTCTGAGATGCTTTTTCTGCTGTTGTTAAAAGTGGTTATCTGAGTGAAAAAGCCTCTATGTCAGGTCAATTCAGTCTGGCCATTGTCCTTGACCTCTCTAATCATCAAAACTTTTCTGTCTACAGACCTTTTACTCACTGTTTTTTTTTTTTTCTTGCTGTTATGAGTAAACTCTACAGACTGTTGTGTATGAAAATCTCAGGAGATCAGTTACAGAAATACTCAGATCAGCCTGTCTGATCAACAGTCACGGCACAATGAAAATCACAGACCACATTTTTCTACCATTCTGGTGTTTGAAGTGAACATTAACTGAAGCTCCTGAACTCCTGACCTGTATCTGTATGATTTTATGCATTGTGCTGCTACCACCTGATTGGCTGATTAGATATGCATGAATAAGCAGTTTTTTTTTAAAGATTTGTACAGTGAATTCACAACTGGGTATTCTTCTCTCATCACCCTGGTCAAATGTTAAGCACACAAATGCATACATGCAAATAATGTAATACAAAAAAATGAAGGGAAACAACAATAATAGCTTTGCAGAAAAAAAAAAATTAATAAAAAACAATTCAAAAATTAAATACAAAAGATTCTTTTCTGGCCAGGGTAGGGGTCAAAGATGGCAGCATGCACAATTGCAACAGCTACCCTGGCTCTAATACAGATGGTGTTTAAACATGTCTACAGTCTTGTCTTCTGAAAGAAACTTACTACTAGTATTCTAGTTTGTCATCACACTCTGCCCACATGTAGACTCTGCTACCAGCAACACACTTTGAACAATTGGATAACATCACCTAATCTGCAAGCTGAGCACTTCAAGACGAGCTACAGCACCTTGGCCTACTGAGTAACCTGACACTGAGTAAACCACATCTGTAGCTGCCCCTACAACAAAACCTTGTAAGCATTGTGAGTGAAACAGACATGAAGCAAGCAAGGCAGTGTTAGCAACAGGCTGAGCGTCAACCACATCAGCACTTCCATCAGTCCTGCTCTTCAATGTGTGTCCTCTGGATAATAAACTAGACCTGCTCAGATTACAGAGAAAATATGTAGATTTTAGGAGCTGTTGCATGTATTTATTATTAACTATAATTGCATATTGCAGTCCAGGGCATCCTCTCACTTAATTGTTGTTATCTCCTCACTACTGCTCACTGCACTAAGCACTATATACTGCAATACTGCACACTCTACATCAGGGGTGTCCAATCACACTCCTGGGGTGCAACAATGGATGCAGGTTTTTGTTTCAGTCAAATTCTGGTGTTAATTGAACCTTAATGTCAAATAACTACTATTGATTTTTTTGTGTAATGGTCATATACAACTGTGACAATTCGGAAATTCTGAACAAGCTTTATTCATTTTTAAAAAGAATTTTAAAAGCATGACGAGGACTTGCTGATGTTGCTTCTTCGTGTTTAACAATTATAATATACTTTGATCTTTTAATCAATTTTTTCTTAATGATAACTTAAGTCCTTAAGTCACAGCTCCTGATTAAACATTCTTTGCCAATGGCACCTGTTTCTGCTGTTCATTTATTACTACAATTTGAATGCAATTAATTATTTATGGTTTTAATAAAACACCATGCTAAATTGTTTAGGAAATTTCTACTCTGATTTTGGGGTTAGAGCAACATTGTAATGTGTGATTTATATATTTGTTAGAGATCTAAAAGCACAAGAGACTCAGGTTTAACTTTCTTCTTTTTAATTGTTATTTTTGCTCAAATGATTAAGACAACTAAGTGCAGACATGTGCAAATGATCAGGAAGAATACAGAGAATCAAGGATGTAATTCATATTTAATTGAGACAGTTTGAAAAATAACCTGCACCCACTGCGGCCCTCCAGGACCATGATTGGACACTCCTGCTGCACATTAATGTGAGAATGTGTTATAGCCTTACCTCACAAGATGTTTATCCGTATACCTCACCCACAAAATACAATATTTACAAAGTCTTAAATGTACCCTTACAGTACTTGTTACATGTAGCACCTCCCAGCCCAGTTATGTTTACACTGCCCCCTATGTGTATAGTACTCCCTGAGACCATGTTGCTTCATGGTTGTCGAGAAACACTGTTTTGTATCATTGTACAGTAAATCAATAAAGTCCACTTTAAAGCTGAAACTTAAGGAGGGTGGAGGTTTAAAAGTGTGCCACTGGGATAGCCCTTCATCTGAAAGAGCTCTTTAAAAATGTCCACTCTCTAAAAATTAAATTCCATGTGCTATAGACATTCATGTGGTAGACCTATTCACAGCAGATTTGGTAACTTCAGTATAAATGGCTGCTTCCCCAAATCTCTGAGAGTTGGATGGGGTAAATGGCTGTGGTCCTGCATCAGCAAAGCTTTAAAGGAAATCACTGCAGATGGCTCGTGTTTTTCAGCCCCTCCAGAACCTGCCAGAATCACTTCTCGTTTTTTTAAATGCCAGCATGAATGTGCAAACCTGGCTGTTCTTGGATGGCTGCACCACCATGCCACTCCAGAGATAGTTCACATTGTGGTGAAAATGTAAATACGAACCAGCCTTTTTCTCTCACAAAATACCAAGCTAATTCAACAAAACAGAAATGCTTGTGAAAACTTTCATCTGCTATATTACTTCTCTTGATTGTTTCTCACTTACCTACATTTATAGCTTTTACACAGCTGCCTGTATATTCATTTCTTAAGCACATCATTGTCACAAATGAGGATGGCTGAGATGAGGTCCAAATGCAGAGAGGGATATTTATTAAGGAGCAAAGCAAAATCAGAACCAAAAACTGACAGTATCCAAATAAAGCAGGGCATGAATATGAAACTATAGCTTTAACACACATTAACAGCTCAACAACCGGCAACATACTGACACAAAAGGAGAGCTTAAATAGGGACATTAATGAAACGCAACTGGGAGATACTAATACACTTAGGAACTAAGACTAGGCACAAAAGAGGAAACAGCGACATCAAAAGGACATGGGAGGTACAAGAGGCATAGGCATGACAATCATATGTCATGATTATAATTGTTTCTGTATACCTCTCCCTATTTTACTATTCATTTTTATTAGATGTTATTGTACTGTCACAAAGTCTCCTTGCAGGTTCACTCCACTCCAGTTATCTTCAAGTTGACTTGTAGCACACCGTAAAAATATGGCAAAACTGCAATAGCACTTTAGTGCAAAAAGTGGTTTATTAAAACAGTGCTCCACCACATACATAGCAAAAAGAGAACAAAAACAAAACACAGTCCAAAAACAAAGACAAAACAAAAGAACTAAAATTAAACAAAAGCTACTATTCCTTCTAAATACCATAGCCTACTACCTTTAGGTTTTGGAAGGGAGGAAAAAGACGTAGCCTCAATTACTCTGCTACTTCCCCCATGCTACTTCCCCCATGCTACTCCTCAGTAAACCAATTTACTAAGGCACCTTTTATCCTTGATGTCCCTGCCCTGGATCATACCACTCTAAGGGTATTCATAACTCTAAGCAGTATTCATAACAACCAAACACGTATTCTTTAAACATTCAAATCAAAGTAAACATTACATAGTTTTACCTACACCTGATGCAACAAACATAAATTTTTATTTTGTTAAAACATCAGTTAAAATACATATCATACTTAAATGATTTATCGTCCCCCCAACACATGACAGAAAAGCAGGCACTAGGCAAACATGATGTTTCTCCAAGTTTGGTACTGCTCAGTCACCATATCCAGGCACTCTGCCTCCCAGACCAACAAACATGGCAAACAACAGGACAAATATGGCACGCCAACACAACAGAGAAGTACAAACATAATAATAAACATTAACTAATGCTATCTTGTGTATGTGTGTTTCATTTCACAGTAAAGAAACTAAAAGAAGTTTGTTAATGCAATGTAATATATTATGATTATGACTGCACTCTCTCATTTCTTACTTGTATACAAAAATACAACTATAAAACATTCCATCAAGTTATTTTCATAATCTGAATACAAAATTGCTCCTTTGTATTTGGCCTGCTCTAATTAATTGCACCTGTAATATTCTATCACAGTGGTTACATGTCATTAATTGCATTTTGCTGGTTACATACTCATTCTTTAGAGTACAGGTCTACACATGCGATGTGAGCCATTGCTAAATCCCTCTTTCTCTTACACCCACAACATTCCAAACCATTTAATTTCACCCTCCCCTCTGCTATACACGACTGGCCACATTAGACTCCAAAGTTGTTGGGGTCAAATAAACACTGCAAGTATTAAATTAACACAGCCAGATTTCCTGTGTTGTCTCACTCCCGCTTGAGCTATAAAGGATTTTTCCAACTCAGACTGCATACATTATGCCTTTTTGAAAATTCATTGTTTAGTTTGCAAACCAAATTGTTACACTGATGAAATAAACTAAACAAGACAGACAGAATTTTTTTAAGTAAACTTTGAACCTGCCATTAAATAGCTCATATCAGCACTATAAAATATGTATACAGCAGACAAAAAATGCAAAGTTCCCGAAGCAACACAAATTGTGCAAATAGGCTATGAAAATATGTTAACATAAATGTCTGATGCAACGAATTAAAAGTTATGCATGATGGCTTGAAGCACAAGTACCTAAATTAACCTACTGTTGTATGACAGAAAAGAGAAGCCGTTTGGTTGATTGTGCTGTAAGTCTTATGTTCATTGTTGCTGAAAGCTCATTTCCCATCCGTTAGTGTCAGTCTGTCTCCAGGCTCTGCCATTATATGTAGCCTGTGCAAACAAATGTCTTGTAGTACACAAATCCTCAAGACAACTAAATTTTCTAACTTTTGCACAATTTTCTGTGTTTTCAAAACTGTATCAAGGCTCAAATATCAACAATAATGACAGTCTACAATGTAATTTAAAAACGTGAAGATGTTTAAAATGTATCTATTCGCATTTTTTATTTTACCGTATTATATTATATTACTGGATTTTTAAAGGTTTTTTTTTTTTCCTGGCTGTCTGCTCAAGTATGCAACGCTAAAAAGGAGTGATTATGCTGGGTCCTGTGGGAGCTGCTGGAGTACCATGCGAGTACCAAGGTAATGCAAACCAGCGATGGGAAATATATGCACTGCTGATATTGGTTTTCTACTATTTTCTTCCTGAAGTGCCCTGTGTTCCTTAGTCTAAGCTTTTGAACTCACTGACATTTGTGGATCTTCTGGACATTAGATAAGAGATTACACATAAAGAATAGAGTCATTAAAGCCTATGTACTGAATATCAGGTTTGAGAGATCCTTTACTGGATTACTATGAGGCTCCATTGTTTTTTACCGCTGTATTTATATTTTTGCAGGCTGTACATGCCTGCCCATTTAAGCAGCATTATTTCCCAGGTTTTTCTATAGAATTATCTTTTTTTTTCCTGTTCTCCTTCCATTGATTTGCACTAGATATGCATCTTCCCATTAGCGTCAGCACCTGTACTGTGGCCAGATTCCTTTGTGCTGTTGTCTGTGTTGAACAGGAGCAGACAATTCCACTTGACATTCTAATTAAATGCTAATAAAACCTCTTTGAGGTTCATTGATGTTTCTTTGGCTAAACCACACAAATCCTGTTATCGAGGCTGTTGTTTAGGTAGACTGGCTATGATACCTTTCTTAAATACATCACATAACTCACTTGAAGGTCCTTTTCACACAAAGGACACAAGAACAGCCAAAAACAGGTGAAATGTTTCATCACCAAACAAGCCAAATCCATGCATACATTTTCATTTCAGCAAGGCAAAAGGAGTTTAATGTGTGGACATGTAACGAATAATAAGAAAACATTATTGAACCAGTGAATACTATAATTAAATACATTTGGAGGCACTGGATAGGCAAAAAGTAGCAAAGCTGAAATGGAGTGATTGTTCCATCACAGCAAGTGGCTGCAGTTTCACTTTTCGGCTAAAGAAACTGGCAACTTGGTAAATAGTTAAATTCTATCCACATTCTGAACAATATGCATCCTTAAACAGACTTTAGGATGTGTCTGTCAAGGTGGTGCACCATTCAGATTTTACGGGTCCTTCTTCATTTCAATCATATATTGGAATTCGAATTGAATTGACCACACCCCATATAATTTAAAATTGACATTTGAATTAGAATGACGTAAGAAAGCAATAAATGAATTTAAAGCAGTTCAAGGCAATTGCATAACACAGGAAAGTAGTTTAATGCAGCAAAACTGAAATAATTACTTTTTTCATTAAAAACCTACAATTACTGTCTATATTGGCATATCTATACACTAATCTTGTATGAGTGAGTAAATTGTACTGTGTATTTGCATGATTGTAAATGATAAATTTGCATATTAGTTTTAGGTTATTCTATTTACTCTATTTCATTTGCCCTCTTTTGTTTTATGCCTGGTACATATGTTATACAAATGGTACATTGGGAAGTCTGCAGAAGCTATTCTTTGAGAGTGTCTGTGGGTTGTAAAATGGATAGTCTCACAATCATAATCTGTGATTGTTACAAGATGGTAACTTTGTAACTGCGGCGGAAGCTGGCGGGGATAGCACAACGTGTGCAGAGAGGAGACTACAACCACCAGGACAGAGATTTTGGGTGCAAGAGTGATTATATTTACAAGTGATGCAAGTGATTATTTATAAAGTAACAGACAAACCTTTTACATAAATTGAGTAATAAAAAAAAAAACTGAGGGGAAAATGGGGACTCAAAACGAAGCCAAACCAAAGAATAAAATAAAACAAAACAATCTATAAACAAACTCTCACCACTAACTACCTATACCTGAACCACATGTGAAAAAAAAACCCTAACCTGACTACACTGAACAAGATGCAAAACAAAATGTACAAATTGGCATTCGTTTCTAAACCCTAGTGAGTAAACAAACAATCCTCCTGCGTGAGTTGCAAGTGTATGGGATCCCTCTAATCTGTCCCCAAAATCCAAAACAAGGTGAAAACAAACAAAAATGAGTACAATACAAAACATAACAAAAAAACAAAACACCAAAACCAAAACAGATTGTACGCAACAACTGTCTCTCAGATTTCACCACTAATCCAACTACCAACAACACCCCACACATAGGCCTTTAGGAAGTCCCTCCTTATCCTGGTCCTGCAGTTGAGGCTGAAGTTTCCTGTCAATGTTGAGGGCACTGATTTGCTCATCACTGCAGATTGACAGCTTGGGGATCCAATGGGAATGTGCCAACCCCTGAGGTTGTCCTAGGAAGACTTAAAGAGTCCCTATGTGAAAGTCATACGTCCAAAGACATAACAGTATTGTACCTGGTTGCAGGCATCATAGGTCTTCTCCCTTGTACGGTTTGTATTATCAAAAAGAAGATCAACACAATTCTAGATTGACAAGACAGTAATAATTAATTGACAGCAAAAATAATTTAAAGGGAAAAAATAAAATAAGAAGCTGGTCCAGGACAATAAGCTATTTTCTTTCCCTTTTAAAGGGGAGATGGTTGTAATCATTTTATTCAAATAATCTGGTTGGTTCAGGACAGAATAGCAGAAGACTTGGGAGGGACATAAGAATGTTAGAAGTTTCTTCTTATTTCTTTAGACTAATGGACAGATTATTTATGTAGTAGCATAGCTGATATTTAAATGTATAATCTATGATGCTGACTGGTTCTAGTTTAACATATCACAGTGTAAAAACGGTATCAGAGTGGCACTGAAAATGAAGGAGTTTGAATAAGAGCTGGAAACTGCTGATCTTCATGCCTCCATTATTACTCTTGTTTTGTTTTTTTTTTTGTGATTATGTACTTTTGGGGCATTTCCACATATTTAGTCCTACATCATTTAAATTCCTTTTCATAAAGGTAAATTTTAAATATTGTAATTAATTATTGTTATAAACATTGTTCTTAGTTATTTGACATCTGTACGGTTTTTGTCAGGTATCCAATATTTTACCTTTTTTTGTTAAAGTTGTTTGCTGTTTAGCAGTTTGCTTTGTTACCTTTTTGCATTAAAACCTAAATTAAATATTCAACAACAAAAAAATTATAAAATTCTAGTAGTTGTTGCTGTAGGCGGCATGGTGGCGTGGTGGTTAGCACTGTTGCCGTGCACCTCCAGGCCTGGGGCTCGATTCCTGCCTTGGGTCTGTGTGTGTGAAGTTTGCATGTTCTCCCTGTGTTTGGTGGGTTTTCTCTGGGTGCTCCAGTTTCCTCCCACAGTCCAAAGACATGCAGGTTAGGTTGATTGGTGTGTCCAAAATTGTGTGTGCCTTGTGGTGGGTTGGTGTCCCTTGCCCTGCGCCCTATGTGCTCTGGGATGGGCTCCCCCATGACCCTCACCAGGAATAAGCGGTTAAGATAATGGATGGATAGTTGCTGCTGTTTATCTCCTTAAATGTGAAGCCTTTATCTTTCAGGTCCATCTTATTTATTCATTAGAAAGCAAAATGTCATGGCAAAACTTATAGAATGTACTTTATTGTTCAGTGTTGTTTCTTGAAATCATCAAAAAGGTCTCTAAAGTTTTTTTTTTTTGAAGTGACATGCTTATAACAATCATACAATGTACTGTATGCTGTGCATATTAAATAATTTGGGTAATTCATATTGAATTTATAAATTTTTTCACTGAATTGTATTCTTATTTCACTTTCTAAAATTATATAGAAAATTATAATTCTGCATCCTGATTTTAAGTGCAATTCAAATTCAATTCAAATTCTCAAATTTTATTGTAATGTCTGGTGTACTCTCAATTCAGTTCTGAATGATGATAACCTTGGTGTCTGTATATATGTCATTTTTCAGCTCTCACTGTACTTCTGTAATAGGCGCAGTCCTTCTCATGTCTAATATATGAAGCAGTCAGTCCAGGAAAAGCTGCAAATCACTTCCTTGGGGTGCCAGTTTTATCCTTAACCTAAAACACAAAATGTTCTATACCTGTACATGATTGTTAATTTATATCTGTACTAACCAGATGCTTTATAATTTATATTGGATATAAAATATGACAGCAAAGATTTGATTTCACTAATTTTCACTTGAGAAATAAACCTGAACTTGCTACCTTTATATAACAACAGCTTCAGTATGGATCAATAGCAGTAAACAAGTAATATTTTTGATTGATTTTGAATGTTTTTATTTAAGTTAAGAAAAGTGTACAAAATAGGTGTTTTCTACCTAGTTTATAATTACAAGTTTTGCAGTTTTAGGTCATCTTAAATAAATATTGTCAAGCCAAAGTGTTTCAGTAGAATTTCAGTGTAATCACGTTTCTCAATGTAATGTAGAGTTTGGACCAAACTAAGTTTTAGTCCTGAGTTCAGCTGGGCAGTCTGGCTTCTCTTTAAAGAAAAATTAGAGAGCTGCTAAGTGAGACATCTTAAACAGACACAATAGCTCACTGCGAGGGAGAGAGTCACAGGGCTAATGTCTGCCTGGATTAGCTGGAAGTGGAGTGTGCCTCCACATGTCATTCAAGAGAAGCTACGCATAGAGTTATTTCACATAAAGGCCGTTTCTTGAATTTTCACTTTAATTTGAAGCAACTGTGAGAAAGCAAAGGCTGGTATTTTATAAAAGAATCAACATAAAGTGAACAGTCTGTCTTTTTCTTTGTTTTAGCTTCCAAAACTTCCCATACATGCTAAAAGATCATTTTGGAAAAAAATATTATCCCCTTAAGTGTGGTGCCCCTGCCCTGTGCCCTGTGCCTCCTGAGATGGCCTCCAGGTTTCCTGCGACCCTGAACTGCATAAAGCAGTAAAACAAATGGACGGATGGCTAGATTATCCTCGTTAAACATCAAATTCTAACAAAAAATATTGCTTTAAATTTGTTATTCTTTCCATGGCTTGTTAAAGACCAGTCATAATGGAGCTTGACAAAAATTATTGATTAAAGTAACAAACAAATGTAATTACAGATGTAATTACGCTATTACACTGTTCCACTGTGTAAAATTAGTATGTGCTGAATGAATTTGCTCAGTTGAATCTGTTCCTCAAATAATTTATGTTAGAACAGGTATATGACTCACAGGACTTCACTGAGGTCAAGCAACAAACACAAACACATCTTGAACATCTGTGTAATATATATATTTTTTATCATCTTATTTTCTTCTAAAATATTGCATGATAAGAAATGTATTTGTGTATGTGTGTGTGTGAGTTTTTGTATTTGAAACTATGCATTTTCATATTAAGCAAAATACAACTGTTCATGTTATTGTGATATATGAGTCTATTTTGGAACATTCATGCAACCCATTTGATTAAAAATACAAAAGGAGGGTAAAATGTCCAGTAAATGTATTAAAGACCTAAGGAAGCCTTCTTTGGAAAGTTAGAGGAACTTCAGCATTTGTACATTCACATGAGCACTACAGATGGATGGTAACCTAAGATGATTTCAAGGGCCTGTGATTGACAGATGCCCTCAAAAATAATGCATAACATAACATGAATATACAGCACAGTCAGGCCTCATTAGCTTGCTCCCCCATAAATTCTTCAGTCTTTTGCAAAGTGAAGCTTTGGAATGGATGTCCTCCCCTATACTTTACCTCCCTAAGATACCAACCTCACCTTTCACCATCATCACAACATTGTAGCAGCCAAGCTCAAACAAATCTTGATATCTTGCCGAAATTGTTGAGTTTCAACAGAGCATGCTAACATCACCTTGTATTGTATACATGCTATATAACAGATGAACCAAAATGCAGTCTGTGGTTATGCAAATATAATTATTTATAGCATGATGTGAACTTGGTTCATGCTATAACCTTGACCTTATTAATTGAAACAATGCTGAACAGGTAAATGGTTTAATTGCAGAAATAACACCGACATTTTGGTACACCGCTTAGTGCTAATACTCCAAAGACAACCAAAACCACGTTTTTTGTTATGTCAACTTAGCTAAAAATGCAATCTTGTAGTTCACTATGGACGTGCATAACCTTTAGAGGGTTGGTTTTGTATAAGCAGAAAAACTATACATTAGGACATGTATAACTGTGATTTGCCTTCCACTATTTACCACGTGTATGTTTATAGATAAGCGTGTTGCTATACGCGTGTGAGACATGGACATTGAGGAAGGCGGACAAAGATGCGCTGTTGGCGTGTGAAATTAAATGTTACAGAAGAATCCTGCATATTCACTGGCATCAGAAAATCACCAACGTGGAGGTGCGAAGACGAGTCGGAAACACGAAGAACATTGTACAACTCATTATGGAGAGGAAGCTCAACTTGTTTGGACATATCTGCAGGATGGAGGACAAGCAATTGGTGAAATGTGTGGTGTTCAGGATCATGAATGGACGGACACGGAGAGGTGGACCGAGTAGGGAGTGGGTGGACGATATTAAGGAATGGTGTCAGATGGACATCCATCCTCTCAGTAGGATAGCACAGGACCGGGACACTGGAAAGGGGTCGTCAGACGAGCATCGGACACCAACGGGCGTGAGCCCAAGGGATGATGATGATGATGATGATGATGATGATGTTTATAGATATTTTTAAAGTTTCCAATTAAACAACTACAGTTAATACAATTATAATAAAGGTTGATTTTCTTTGATGTTACATTTAAATAAGATTTACCTAAATATTTAATTCAATTCAATTTAATTATATTTCTTGTTACAAAGCAAACAAGCAACCCCAAAGCATAAAAATATATAAAAAATAAGATAAAACATAAAATAATAATAATAAACTATTATATTACTGTATTATAAGATTAAATCAAGTCTGTCTGTGCCAGGTCCACGCGTACATGTATGTGTTTGCTGTGAGGTCTGCTTTGGCGAAGGCTACATTCATGAGGCCACAGCGGGATCAGCAGCTCAGGTTTAGTATCCAGCTCAGATAGTGCTCAGCCTGGGCACCATACAGACATGTGTGGAGGAAAATTAATTTAGTACATGTACATGCACAAGGGCATCTACACCAGCACCAGCAGCTGAAACTACAATGAATTATAGTACATATTTGAAGTAGTCTATACTAATTGTATTTCAGTACTGATTTAAACTTTCACTGATTCTGCATTTTATACATAAACAGGAAGTTTATTCCATAACTTAGCATCTCTGTAAAAACATTTTGCACTTAAGACAACAATAGTTTAACTTCAAGGTAGAAGAACAAGGCCTGCCTTCAGACATCTAAGGATATAACTTGGAAAATGTACAGCTCCATTAAGTAAGCAAGTGTTTGACCCTTAAGTACAGTGGATATAAAAAGTATACACATCCTTACAAAACTGCAGATTTAAAATATAATGACAGAAATAACATAAATGTCAGACTTGTTACATCTTTAATGTGATCTTCCAACAAACAAAAATGCAGAGAAAAAATTAATATTTAATAATTATAAACATTTTAAATTAAAATACCTACAACACCCTGAAGGTGGCACATAGTGGTTAACACTGTCACCTCGCAACTCCAGGCCTGGAGTTCAATTCCCACCTCGGGTCTGTGTGCATGGAGATTGCATGTTTCCTCCCACAGTCTAAAGATGTGTGTGTGTGTGTGTGTGTGTGTGTGTGCGCGCGCGTGTGCGTGCATGTGCCCTGCGGTGGGTTGGTGCCCTGCCCTGGGTTTCCCCTGTTCTGTGCCCTATGTGTCCTGGGATGGGCTCCAGGCTTCCTGCAACCCTTAACAGGATGAAGTGGTATAGAAGATGACTGACTGACAACACCCTGATTGCATAAGTTTGTACTGGGGACTCTAAGTGTCCTCAGAGTTAACCAGTCAAAAGTAGACCTGTATGTAAATGGCATATACCTGCCATCAATTAAAGTGATTAAAACCAGATAAAAGTCAGCTGTTGCTGTAGTATTTGCCTGAATGTTGGGGTTGTATTCTACTGAGAGCCATAGGCCACAAAGAGTTACCAAGGAAACTGCGAGACTTAATTGTTGAAATGTACGAATCAGGAAGGGGATATAAATAAATATCAAAGGCAATGTGAAAAATGTGGCACTACAGAGACATTGCAAAGATCAGGATGACCTCCAAAATTGATGAGGGTAAAATTTATCAGTGAGGTTACCAAAAAGCCAACAGCAAAACTGAAGGAACCACAGGAATTTCTGGCAGGTACTGGTCACTCATTGCATGTGACTACCATCTCCTGTATTCTGCACAAGTCTGGGCTATGGGGTAGGGTGGCAAAATGGAAGCCATTTCTTACAACAATGAATATGCAAGCCCATCTAATCTATGGCAAAAGATTCATTTAGTCACCCCAAACCATGTGGGGAAAATGTTTTATGGTCTGAAGAGACAAAGGTTGAACCTTTTGACTTTAATTCTAAAAGGTATGTTTGCTTGGTGTAAAACCATACAGAGCATCATCCAAGGAACACCACACCAACGGTGAAGCATGGTGGGGGTAGCATTATGCTTTGGGGCTGAGCCTAGAACTCAATCCCATCGAAAACCTATGGAATGACCTAAAAGAGGCATACACAGGAGATCCCCTTGCAATTTGAAGTAACTGGAACTTTTTTGCAAAGAAGGGATTAAACTGGCATAAAACTCCAAAGTCTAGATATGTGAAGTTAATGGAGACTTGGTCACAAGACTTGATGTGGTTATTAAAGGCAAAAGGTGCTTCTACAAAGTACTAGTTGGGAGGGGTGTTCAGACTTTTGCAATCAAGCTGGGGTAGGGTTAAACTTTTTATATCCACTGTACAGTATACTGTATGTAAGTAAACAAATTAAAAACAATGGGTCTTCTCAGTAAACCAGTGGAGCAAGAAGACTATAGGACTTACAGAGTCATAGTCTCTGTTCCAATGTTGCAGTGTTTAATGTGCCATCTGCATGTGCAGAGAGCAGGGCAATACAATAATATTATCTGCTCAATACAAAAACATATCTTTCTCAGTACCTTGAGCAGAAAGGACACACCACAATCTACATATGTGTTTCAGTCTTAACAAGCATGTTTTGGATTTAGCAATCGAATTTGCTTGTATCCAAAATTACACCTAGATTACATGTTAAAATATTTAGTGAAAATTTCAAACCCACAGTGATGAGACCAAAAATAATTGCAAGTGTATCCTTACTGTTAAATCCAAACAGCAGGCTTTCACTTGTAAGAGCTTAATGACAATATTTTAACTCAATAAGGCATAATGCCTATTAAAATAGTTAGCTAATGTGCTAACTGATGTGTTATTTTATATCATTTAGGTAGCAAAAGAGCATAACCAGCATGCAAATGATTGCTAATGTTATGCGTGTGTACCATATTACTTTATGGCAACAAGTACAAAAAAAAAAAAAACAAAAAACAGTACAGGTCTAAGTTTAGATTCCTGTGGTACTCCACTTCTAACAAGTGCCATAGGTGGAGCAATAACATGATTAGATATTTTAACATAATCACAAAGATTTTTTTTTTTTTTGCATGGGAAGTAAACCACTGAAGGACAACTCCAGCTCCACAGAGGCTGACCTCAAATTCAAGCCTGTGAAATACAATTGAACAATCAACCATAGCAATAATGGTACTAAGGTGAGGAAAAGGCAATGCAGTGCACTCGTGTCCCAAGCACCAGATGTAATCAGCGGTTTCTGTGCTACAGCCTTGGCAGAAACTAGACTGGAATGTATGAAATATACTGTTTGAATCCAAGCCACAGACATGCCGGTAAAATAATTGCTACATAGATGCCTGAAGTATTTGTCACATAATCTGCACACAGTAAAGCTGTTGGCCATTTTTGCAGTGCTTACTTTGAGCCTACTGGCACTTTCTGTTCACTCCAGATTTGTAGTGCTCAAGTAGCCTACATTTTACTGATGCATAAAATTAGATATCTAAGAGTTATAACCTCCAAGCAAATAGTTTAACTTTTTGGTTTTATTAAGCCCTAGTTCTCATAATTTATACATTCTGCTCAGGATAAGTCAAAACACTTAATTTGTGTGTGTGCGTGTGTGTGCGCACGCGTCAAAGATCTGGTCGTTACAATCACTTTAGGCATAGGCAGATTAAGCATACCATATATTTTTTAATCCAATTAGTGTATTTTGCATGTAATTGATACTGTTGGTTGCCAACTTAATAGTAAACTACCTGTAACACTACGAGAGCACTAAATGGAAAATATACATCAGTACATTAGAACAGTAATAAATATTCTGTAAGGCTCCAGCAGCTGCCATCATTGGAACTAGAGGCTAATACAAGGATGGCACAAACACCTTTACAAAAAGGCAGGATATTATATGAGTCATATTGCTATCATAATTAGAACAAATGGTGTCACAAAATAGACTGTATAGTTTATAAACAAGCATAGATATTTGCCTTTCAGTGTTGTATTGAGCTCATGAGGAGAAATGAACACTGCAAATATAGTTCTTGGAAAGCATGTATTATAGTCATAATTCTTTAAATGTGTCACATGTTTGGTAGGCTCCCTGAAAATCTACAGTGGCAGCATCATTGAAATGAGAAGCATAAAATGGAATAGTACTGCCTCCATTCTTGGAGAGCTCTGCTGATGTAAGGTTCATACTGCCACTATCACTGGAACGAGAGGTAAGACAGTTGACAGTTACACACTAGTGTTTCATAGTTTTGAATAATACAGTAAAAATTAACACTGAAAATTTAATTATCAAAAAAAAAGTTGTATTGCAGAACATGTTTACAAAAGTGATGTCTTGCAAAACTTTCAAAACTGTAGTAGATGCCCTGGGAGGATTCAGAGGCCTCCGCTGTGTATATCAGGTACAAGAATAGAACTGGATAGAAACAAAAGAATAAGAGGTTTAATTAATGTGAGAATATACTTTTGATAATGGAAGTCCATACTTGATAATGGAAGTCCATACTTCCATTACCAAAGCAGTGAGAAGTGTTAGCACTGCTGTATTGCATCTCCCCCTCAACAATGAGAATCTTTTATAGACATAAAAACACTGCACTTATAGGCCCATCAGTTATAAGCATGATCTGTTTATATGTGTTTTGCATGTCTGGCCCCATTTTCATTCTGGCTGTTATGAATGGCAGTTATAAGCACCAGTGAAAAGCAAAACCTCTGGACATAAGCACACACATTTTTACCCTGCTTGCACACGACTTAGTCTATCTGTTTCTGCCTCTTATCACATTTGTCAGTAGGTAATAGTAAGATGTCCTTACACAATGCATAGACCATCTGTGCCTAATAACATTGCTTGTTATAGAAATGTCTCTTACCTCATGTGTGCTTGACACCTGCAGTTTTAAATATTATATAAAACTAAAGAATGTCATAATAAGATATGTACAAGGCACTGTCCTTAGCTGAAGTGGTTGATGTTCTAAAGCACCTGGATAGCAAACAGTCAGATCTGAATTAATAAAGAATTATGCCATTCATCCAGTTTTATAATTGTTAATTTAAAACAGTACAGAGTGTTGGTTTTGTGTCATTTAATGGGTGTAATCAAAATTCCATTTTTTATTAAATTAATAAAATAAATGTTGTTCAGTAGACTTTGCATTAGTAGATAATGTTTATTAAATGTTTTATCATGCTGTATGTGCACTAGATTTTATCACAATTTATAGCTACCAGTCACTATATCATCTTGCGTTAGCTAGACCAACCTAAGTTTAAAAGCACACTACAGTTATAACCATGATTATTCTTGGTCCAGAGTGTGCATATAAATGGAGTGCATTATAGACTGACATGTATGTGTTGACATATTATTAACAATGGGATATCTGTGTATAATCCACGCTGTTTTCATCCCTGGAATTAGGACTGTACTCCATTCATCATTGGAATAAGAGACTGGTGAGAGGGCATCCTGATCATCAGTGGAAGGAGTAACTAGTGCGAGGACCACAAACTGATAATCTGTGAAAGGGGAGACTGGTGTGAGAACCGTCACCAATAATCTGTAAAAGGAGAGACCAAGGTGAGGACAGTAATTGATAATCTGTAAAAGGAGAGACCAAGTGCGGACGGTAATTGATAATCTGTAAAAGGAGAGACCGGGGTGAGGACAGTAATTGATAATCTGTAAAAGGAGAGACCAAGTGAGGACGGTAATTGATAATCTGTAAAAGGAGAGACCGAGGTGAGGACAGTAATTGATAATCTCTAAAAGGAGAGACAGGGATGAGGACAGTAACTGATAATTTGTAAAAGGAGAGAGCAGGGTGAGGATGGTAATTGATAATCTGTACATCAGAAGGACAGACTGGGGTGGGAGCCAGGCAGTAACCATCCCTAGAAGGAGAGGTTAAGCATCAAAGCTATACAGACTGTATTCCATCCCTGAGTTTCTTCAGTTATAAAGACATCTAATTATAACTGGGATCAACAAAATAAAGTTTTTTTTGTTTTAGTTAATGAGTTAATTTAATCTTTTTTTTCCCACTTTTAAGAAATTGTTTGTTCCTTTATAAATAACATAAGAAGTACCACTAGAGCAATACTGAACTGATACAGAGACAGCCATTTATTTTGGATTTGTGGACAAAGGATTTGACTGAAACATACAATATTAAAGAACATATCTGCTTGACTCTTTGTATATTCAAATGTCAGACCCTCTGTATATATATACATTTTTGTAACCTTCATAGAAACAATTAGCCACATCTGCAGCAAGCATGAAGATGATACTACTCTATGCATAACAATTTTTTAAACGCACACAAGCTCAGAAAGCGTGTTGTATGTTAATAGATTTTTCCCAAATGCCCTGGAGCTCATCATGCCTTTTGGCTGTAAACCTGATTAGAGGGAGCACAATCTGCGTGGCAATTACAGTACTAGTGTTCTTTCCTGATCTCTCATTAGTATTCGTGTAGCTCCCCTTCATAAACTAATGTCTGTGCTCCCTATTTTAATACTCTCAGGCTGCTCTTGCTTCTCCCAGTGATTCCACATGATTTCCCAGCTGAATTGTATTCTGTCCTTCAAAATGCCATCCGCAAACTGACCTCACTTTATGCTGTATTACAAGCAAAAAATTAATCTTACTAAATGAACGCATGACTTCAATTACACGCGGACAAGCATGCGGGTTTATTTACCATTTCATTGACGTCTCTCAGGGCCGGATTTAGCCTTCTTTGATTGGGAGTGCGGTCAAAAATGTCAGAGGGCATACTGTTACAATACGTATGAATGCAGCTAAGCATGTTTATCCCGATTAAATTCTTCTTCATCATTATTATTATTATTATTATTCGGGTATATATTTTTTTTGCTTTCTTGAGTCATTTTGCATTTTATTAATTCCATTATTAGATGAAATACACGCAGTCCTTGGCTAAAAACGCATTTGGTACTTTTTAAGAACAGGCTGCGATGTCTTCTTAAAATCGAAAATCGTGCACTGTATACATGGCAGCCACAGCGGTACATGGGTTATTTTTAAGCCTGTGCGGCTGTCAGGAGGGAACGGGGCAGTAGTTGTACTTGGTAAAATGTCTGGTTTAGAGCAACTATTAGATTGGAAGTCGTCGATTTTAACCTTTAAATCTGAGTCAGTATGTGGTTTTCGTTGTTTCAAACAATACGTAATGAACAATGCAATGCAAAAAAAAAAAAAAAAAAAATACCAAAAACGAGGTAAGCCCACTATCATTAACACAGAAGAACTTTAAAAATGGTATATGTTATCCTGAGAGCAAGTATGGAAATAACAATGGAAAAGAAAGATATCACAATTTTGAGTTATTTACGTACATAGGCTTCACCAGAGCCGGTAAACTGTGGATGACACAGAGCAGTCCGTCTCAGAAATGAAAAGAGCTTAACTTAGACACGTCCTAACTGAATCACCAATCCGAGTGCTTTGGGCAGATTTACAGAGAACCGGACCTCTGTTGTGTCTCTCGTTATATGGTTTGTCAGTCACAATGCTCTTAAAAAGTTAAGAGAAGGCAAATTTGCCTCAGTTTCGTATCGATTGTTCGCTCTGTCATGGCCTCGAGCTATTTTTATTTTTTCAAATGTAATTTGTATGGGCATGAGGTTTTGGTGTGCGGCATGTGAAGAATGGGGTGGGGGGGCAGTTCCTTCAAGTATCCCTTTTGAGCCCGGTCTCTTACACCTCAGCAATTAGCCCGTCTCTATTTGTAAACTTTTGTTTTTGAAAGCATTTAAACAATGAAGAAGACTTTTTTCTTGATGCTAACTGAACTGTTTGTTAACTTTCCAAGTGAGATTGTGTTTATTTCACTGTTAGATCTGTAAATCATTGCTCAAAATGCATTTAATTCTTATCAAGGAACTCGTGCCATAAAAAGTCTGTTGCAGACCAGTTCATTGTGCATTGCGTATAAAATATGAAGTAACACTGCAAGGTTCATTATTTAGTGTGCATAATATGTACCTTCTGGTCCTGTCCATGCATGCTTATCTCCATGAGTTATTGTGTCCTTGTTTCTGAGTATTCTGTTGCTGTTCTTATCTGTCATCTTTGAAGAAAATTTGAAATGAATAAACAGCTGCCCACCCTTTTTCGTACTGCTATTTTAAAAGAGCCCACACCCTTATAGTGTGCCATTAATTTGTAAGCTGAGCTTTAGGCACTGTATCCCTGTGTGGAGTGGGGCAGAAAAGGGCTTGAGTGCACACATCAGGTGAAACACTGCCCCCTAGTGAGAAAAGTCTGTCTACCTGATGCACTCCTCCACTAGAATGCATGTGAATGTAGAATTACAGTATTTCCATACACACAAATATAGATAAATAAATAAATAAATGTAAACATCTTGAGGTTCACCTAAACTGAACAGCTGAAGATTGAGGAAAAAAGCCCTGTCTGATGAATTTTAATATCTGTTAATGTACACAAATGAGTCAGAATTTGGGATAAACAGCATGACTCCCTGGGCACAACCTGCCTTGTGTTAACAGTCCAGGTGTGGAGTGGAGGTTTAATGGTGTGGTAAATGTTGCCTCATTTTTGGCCTGTCAATACCCATCAGTCATCACTTGAATGCCACGGCCTATCTGAGCATTGTCACTGACATCACTTTATGGCCACAATATAACCAACTTCTAACGCCTTCTTTCAGCATGACTATGCACCATATCACTAACCAAAACTCATCTCAAACTGGTTTCATGAACAGGACAATGAGTTCAGTGTTCAATGGCGTTCCCAGTTCCTGGCTCTGAATTCATCAAGTATCAACATACTCTTTTATGAACCAAAAACTGTGGAAATAGATACAAACATATCTAGTCTTACCTCACTGAAGATCTAGTCTTCACTTAGTGACAATCAATGAATCTTAGCATGAGTATTTGTCTAAATGTCTTGTGATGTCCCGGCTTGTGGAACGTTTAATGAAACGAAGAACAAGTAAAGACAGCCAGCAGTCCATGTGACAAATCCATTTTCAAAAAAGCAATTGCTCTGCTCAACAAGTCATCAATCTAGTCATCAATCTAATAAAATATTCTCACTGTCATTTTCTAATTGTTAGTCTTCAATACTGAATCGTGAGACATTGTTCCATTTTAATTGTTTGTTTTTGAAATTTGTTTGAAAGGAGAGAGAGTAGTTACAAACTAAGGAGAGTTTATTTTAAAAAAGAAAATAAGAACAAATGTTAAAAAACATAGTTTTTTCTGTTCAACGAGTGAATGCGTTATATAAAGGAATGTATATAAAGGAATAAGTATAAAGGAATGTGACAATTTTTAAGTTTTAAAAAACGAGTAAAATGGAAATGATATGTGAATATAAAGATATGAACAGATAGTGTTGCTCTGGTTGCCAAGAAATTGAATCAAAGTAATTATATGAAAAATTGAGTAAATTAAAATTTAGGTAAAGGGGTAGAATAATAAGCATTAGCTTCAACTACACCCTTTTCGGTTTGTTTCTTGTTGATGCTGATGTATGTATTTCATTTGATTTTGTCAAACTGAAATAAATGAATTCAATTCAAACTCAAAATTCAATTCATTTTCTGTTGGCCAAGTGTAAATTTTCAGCACATACCTTTTTCTTTCAAACAACACTATGAAAACTATTACCTTATCTATATTTACTGCAAATATACATTAAATGCAAATGGAAAATTATATGTATATTTATATTTAAAGGAAAATTATAAAATGGAATTTCTTTTAATTTCATGCATACACATTTCTTATCAGACTGGACAAGCAAAAATAAATATCAAAGTTATCTGGCACCTGTTTTCAATGTAATCATCTGATGATTAGCTTTACATAAGTGTAGCATGTAGTATTTGTGACTTCACTTTTAATAGTAAATATTTGACCAGTGCATGTCAGTTATCACAAGCATTGTGCATCCATCCAGCCACACCTCCCTGCCTGCTCCTTATTGCTGTTATTGCTTTCACCTGTGTCTTGTTTCCCACAGGCTTTTCAAACCTTTGCATGCTGTCACTTGAGTGCAAAGAATTACTGGTCATGTATGATGAGCACCAAGCATTGCATTTACTCCATGTCTTCTGGTCCCATTTCTACTCGACCTCCTTTTCACTTGCTACCCTGCCTGTTCTTGCTAAACATGCCTGCTGCTGCTCAGCCTTCCTGCTTCTGCTGTCCTGCCTGCTCCTGCTCAACCTCTCTACCCCTGCTTGACTTCCCTGGTCCTTGCTGCCCTCCCTGCTCCTGCTACTGGTTATCTGTGCTTGTGGCAGCTGGCTAATATAAGCAGAAAATTGCAGTTGAATTCTTCCAAGTTTATGTCTTTTTCATGACAAATAAATCATCAGCTACTATTATCCACAACAGTGTAATTCCTTTCATAGCTGAGTTGTGTTCAATGAAATATTGTAAATAATCTAAAATAATTTTTAAATAAGAAAATGTGTATTTTAATTTTGCATATATATGCAGATGGAAAAATGAGAAAAATATATATATTTTTTGAGACTGATATTTCTCCAATGAGCTTGATGCAAAAATATAATTTAAATTTATTCCAGTATAGTACCTTTCACAACAAGTTGCTTCAAAGAGCTTTACAGAGAGAAATAAGAGATAATACACAATTAACAGCAGGTGGATGATTGAGGTTTAAAGACAAAAATAAAGCCAGACAACAATAAAGGAAACAAAAACTCCACAGTGTGAAGGAAAAAAAAAAATCTCTGGGGGCCCAAGGCTGACTGGCTGTGTATCTGTCACAAGCACATGCTAGTCTGCTACATGTTTTTCTTTGGTTACCACACCAAGTTAGTACCCTTTTTACAGATAATGGGTGGGTAGATATAAGCTGAAAATGGGGTTTGTTTGTTTGCATTTTAATAATAATATATTTACAGAGAATGCAACAGAATCACTGCTGCCCATCTCAAGGACACTTTATCTCCATAACAGGATTGGCACATAATACCCAGGTGGCCAAAAAATCTGAAATATCATAGCATGTTGTGTTGTTTAACCCCAATGTGTGGGCACTCAGTGGGCAGGTAGATGCCATGCAGTAATGTGGGAAACAAAGAAAAAGATTATATCCAAGTTGAGTGATAGACACCTTTTTATGTTCAACTAATCACTGAATTTATTTATTTTTTAAATATTAACTAATAACCATTGCTATTTATGTTGTTGCTTAAAGAACAATTTCCACCGGGCTGGTGATTAGCATTTAGCTGGAACTTAATAATTTTTTAAGAAATACAATTTAGATACACCATAAAACATATTCCTACTTTCATGCTATGTCATTAATCATATAATTTCTTTCTTTGCAAGTAGACACAAACATAATGAAAGCCTTTTTTTAATTTATGGTTTTTCTGGTAAAGGCTTAAACTATCAGAATTAACAATGCTATAAGAAGAACAGGAGATCTTCAGTGTTCTCTAATGAATTGCTATGAAGCCCATTAGCCATTAGTCTTGTATAACAAAATTGGTTATTGACTAGACACAGATACAGATTAAACCAAAATTATTCCATTTAAGGAGACTTATAAGAATAGTTTTGTGGAACAATGATTGCATTTTAAAAGTTTTCAGACCATCATTCATTGGGAATCACAGATATAAAAGCTGTGCTATTTGAGCTATCATACCTAATTAAAACTTACTTCTGTGTTGGTTGAAAACTTTGGAAATCTTGTCAAAATTAGGGTCTAATTAAGTCCAACTATTTTTTCAGACAAGAAAAGCATTTTTCATCAATTTAAATTTCACAGAAGGTTTCAAAGAGACAGTGGGTATATTGTCAACTGTTTTGTGGTGATGAGATATTAAGTCAATTTTAAAAAGAACTTCTGAGTCAGGAAGGATGAACAAGCATACATGACTCTCATTTTAAACTAGAAATTGAAAAAGGCTCTGCTACATTCTGACCAACAATTATCTTACTACATTTTCTGTCATTTATAAAAATTTAAAACTTGTCAAATAATATATTTGATTTCTCAGTCTGTCTGTAGCAAAATGGGTTTAAGAAATTCAGTTTACAATGACTGTTTCTCAATATGCCCACACTATGTTATGCACATATTAGATATCTCAGTGTAATTTCAATTTATTTTTATACCCCTTCATATGTGTTTCCCTAAACCACTTTATTTTAAGTATTCAGGTCAACTCTCAGGTAAAGGTAAAGTTAAACAACAACAGAGAAAAGGAACCAAAACTTATAGGTGTGGGAAAAAAAAAACCTCTGGGGGTTCAAGGTCATCTGGCTGCCCAGTTCCCACAGGTATACTAACATTACAGAATACAGAATGAAGAGGAATAATTCAGAACATGAATGTGAAGAACTCCATGTGCTAGGTGTACCTCTCTGTAGGCTGACAGGCATCATGGGTGAAGGCCGCGTCCACAAAGTTACACCAAGGTCAGCAGCTGTAGTGCAGTCTCCCGCTCAGAGATGCCAAGAATGGACATATGAAGAGAAGAACTGTAAAGATGGGTCAGTACAGAAGTAAAGGCTAATACTGACAGTCAGAGAACACAAGGGTATAAAGAAATGTGCAGCAGCACCAGCAGTGTCAGTCAGGTTGAACTATATAGTATGCGCAAGTAAAGTAAACAACAGAAACAAGCTGTCAATCTGGATTTAAAGAGTAAGACACATCTAACATCCTACACAGGCAAGCATACTGTTCCATTATTTAACTACGCTGTAAATAATCAATCTTGCATTGGTTTATTATTCATTCATTTTCCAAACCACTAAATCCTGTTAAGGTTTGCAGGAAGCCTGGAGCCCAACCCAGGAGACATGGGGCACAGGACACAGAGCCAGCCCACCATAGGGCACACACACACACACTATGGGAAATTTGGAAACACCAAGCAACCTAACCCGCATGCCTTTTGACTGTGGGAGGAAACCCGAGAACCCACCGAAAACCCACCAAGCACAGGGAGAACGTGCAAACTCCACACACATAGACCCAAGGAGGGAATCAAATTCCAGGCCTGGAGGTGCCAGGAGACAGTGCTAACCACCATGCCACCGTGCTGCCATTCTTCTTCTTCTTCTTCTTCTTCTTCTTCTTCTTCTTCTTTTTCTTCTTCAAAATAACAAGTAAACTCCCATGCTGAGATTTTAACGGGCATTCAAAGAATACACATTAACCAACTTTGTTTGCTATGCCAGTGCTTGACCTTTAGGTGTCTAATACACAAGACTAAAAACCTGAATCAGTCTTTGTTATCTAGTGCATAATTTGAATTTTGCCTAAACCAAAAAGTGAACCCTAACAGTATGTTACTCTATCTTTTTCCTTAAATTATTGCTTTCTGTCTGTTATGTTGTGACTGTGTGATCTGTTTTTCTTGATACATTGTTCATTTATAATTTTTTTTTACATTGTGGGCATACTTATTGAAAGTTCTTATTATATAATGTTACAAAAATGTTGCATAAATTATATTTACACATACATACACAAAGCGATCATTCATTTCAAACAAACATTTCAATTTAATACATTACTTTGATAATACACAGATTTGTCCACATTGTCCATATATGTGAGTATATATATATAGTTTCTAAAAAATGACAAGCGATAGAACAAAATTGTCAAAATATAAGTGGTGGCAATATGTTTACCAAAGGCACGTGTGAATTGTAATGAAATAAATCTATTATTACACTAAATTTTCTTTAATTCGTTTATTCATTGACACAATTCACTCATTTTCCAGATGCTTGTCCCCAGCTGCATTGTGGATGGTCTGGAGCCTATCCTTGGTATCCTAGCATGGAAGGCAGGGTGCAACCTGGACAGGTTACCAACCTATCACATGGCACATGCATATAATAAAGGCCATTTCGGTTGTCCAGTTCACCTAATCAGCATGCATTTTTGGGTGGTGGAAGGAAACCAGAGAGCTTGGAGAAAACCCAAACCACGCATGCATAGCAAAAACATATATACTGTACTCAACACACATGCAGAGGGCCAAAAGCCAAAGTCAAACCCACAATTGCAGAGGCACCAGTGCCACCCTCTGGTCTTGGCTTCACACATCATTATAAAATGCATGTTTATTAAACATGAGTGTCCACCATCCCCTGAAAAAACTGCTGGAAAACAAATGACAGGAGAATGAGTTTGCTCCTGTAGCTTTACCTGCTATTAGGGTTTTCCTTACAGACTATTCTCAAGAGCTGAGCTCCTGCTAAGACAATATGGTCATTTGCAGTTTGAGAAATGGTAACAGCTACACTCTCATTTGAGGAACATTATGATCCTTGAGTTTTTGAAGTAATTGTAGAGCACAAAAGGAATTGAACTGTAAACTGAAAACTGTAGCAAACCACTGTAACAGCCATTTTTGAGGTGATTTTGAGGGCCTGGAGATTTTAAACCATGCAGCCTCTGAAGTGAAAATGTAATGGCCAATGAATGGAAAGCGGATGGAAGAGTGGATGGCCTGGTGGACTGCTCTTTAACAAAGTCCAGAAAGAGCCCCTGTTGTGGTTGTTATAAGAAATTTATGATGTCTCTTGGCCCAAATCTCATTTAAGTTGAATGGATGAGCCCCATGGTGTGCTGCCTCCCAGCCCTTGTTCCCTTAGCTGAAACATCTCTCTGATGACGGGGTATTGTGTTATTTGCTTGTATTCCCCTTTGCTGGAGTTATTTTGTGTATTTTCATAGAGCCTGAAGAACTGGCTTTCATTTTGTCTTTATTATCATTCTTGGTTCTCTCCTAGGGAAAAAGAGGGAAATGTTTAACACTGTTGAATTTAATTTATCCCTTTACATTTATTTATTTAGTTATTTATTATTTCTGTTCCAGACCATTTTTTTAATGTTTTGTTAGTGCTACTGTAAAATTAAGACCTTGAGTGACAATTTCCCCCATCTGTATAATTTTTTCATTCTTTTTTTTTCACATCATTATTTTCGTAAGTAATTATTTTGCTTTATGTTAAAATTAAGACACTACTGCAGAATTGCAATGACAACCTTTCTTCTGCCATGAAATGAAACGTTTCTGAGAATCTTGACTGTCACCATGATATATCTGAATACAAATCCAGGCAGCCTTAACCCTAATGCTCTGCAGCTCAAGTTGTGTTTTGACGATCAACAAAAACTGGTATTTGGGTATGAATGAAATGGGCTGTAAATATAAAAAATAAATAAATAAATAAATAAAAATTACATTGCACACAAAACATCTTTCTACATAGCAGGATGCACTGACAATAACAAATATGTCAACTTGATATTTATTTATTTGCACTCATGACACCCAATAACAAATTCCCCTTTCAGTGGACAGTTCGTGTCCACTTAATACCTCATTAATGTGATTTGAAATTTATTTATTTTTCCTGATTTTGGCAGTATTGCAATTTCAGTACTGGCAATAAATATAATTTGGTGCACTCAAATATGATCTGTAAAACAATATGTTTTTTTTTTTTTTTTACAGTTCTACCATTTAACAAAGATATTAGAATTGACATTGATTCCAAACTTTCATTTGAAATGCTGCAAAATAAAATGACTACATTTATGAATTCAAAACTAAGCAATTGCGTGTTGTTACATATTGTGTTATAATATGTAACAGCTTCAGCATGGTGGCTTGGTGGGTAGCATTGTCATGCCTCCTGGGATAGGGGGGTCCAGTTTGGCTGTTGGCACTGTATGCTTAGAAAGGTATGAAGTGTTTTGATGATTTGCCAAACAGTTGTTTTCTTTGTGCAAACAACTGATGGTATACCTTTTCTCAGAACTAACTTCACTTTTCTTAACTATTTTTGAAATTACTATCATAAAACTGCTCCATGAAAATCTCTACAGGGTGTGTGAGTCAATAATCTTTATGGACACACAGGTGTTCTATCCACAGATGTAGTTCATCATCACATTATCCATGAACATAATTCACTAAGCTTGGTGAACAGAATGAATTTAAGTATTTGACCAGTGTGTGCGTGTGTGTGCGCCTGCATATAAGGCTGTCGAGCATAATCAGCTTGCAGGTATCTAACATCTTCTATAAAATTCCATCCTCCTGAAAATTACTGTACGTTTCATGCAGACATATTGAAAGATTACAGCCTGTTTCATACTGTATCAAACTAAAAAATATATATATTCTAAAGTAGGATCAATGAACTGAAGTTAACCAAAAAATGTATTTAAAATCCTTTTAATGTAGGGATGCAATATCCACAAATATTATATTGAAATTGTTAAAGACTGCAAACATATTTTTTGGCATCAATTATTCTGGTAGGTAAAATCTGACAGGTAAACTAAATAGTAAAATGAAAACATAGTATAACAAATGTGTAACCTGCTAGCTTGTCTTAGAATAAAGCCCAAACCAGTTTTACATTTGTTCATTTAACAGATGCTTTTATCCAAAACAACTTACAGTGTTTCACATACATGTTATAGTTATATTGGTTCTCTGCATTTAACCCACCCCCCTGGGGGAGCAGTGGGCAGTCATATGCAGAACCTAGGAAGTTAGCTATTTGAGTGTCCTGCTTAAGGACACATCTGGCAGCTGGGCTAGGATTTGAACCAGGAGATCTTCATATCCAAACCTGATGTAGAACACTAGTGTGGGATTCAGAAGTGAAAAATAAATCAAAACCAAACCTGGATGTGATATAATATGTGATGAGGCAAATCTGTGTAGTAAGTCTGCTGCATTATTCAGAATTCAAAATGCAGAATGTAGAAAGATTATACAAATTGCAGAGATTGATGTATTGTCTTCATTAGTGGCCAACCGAAATTCGGTTTCAGTTTCAGTGCCGAAAGTTGGCAAATGAAAATGTCTTTCGGCGTCGTTTCGGTTTTGGCCGAAAACAATAAGTTAACTTTTGGTTTTCTTTCGATTTTGGCCGAAATTGAAACAGACTTTCGGTCGTCAACCAGACGTCTGTTTTTAGAATGTTACAGTAGCGCTGTTTGTCACTCCGTCTCTGACTTTGTGCCGGCAGTCAGCGCTGGGCAGTTAGAATGTTACAGTAGCGCTGTTGGTCACTCCGACTCTGACTGTGGGCTGCAGTCGGCGCTGGGCAGTTACAATGTTACAGTAGCGCTGTTGGTCATTCCAACTCTGACTGTGGGCCGGCGGGGGGGTAGAGGGTGACAGGAGCGCTGTGTGTCACTCTGA